>JAHWFO010092920.1:580197-658305 GCA_023313115.1 Rhysida immarginata | reverse complement strand
GCCGTTGTTAACAATAGAATTTGGAGTCTATCTTTAATATACGTCATTGGGTATAACTATGTATGAAGAAATATTAAAGAATTTTATTTCATTCCGGTCTTTGTATTCTTATGTTCCATTTTCATTTATCTACTGTTTTTTTTTCAGTTTTATTCTTCTTATTCTTTTCGTTCATTTTATAATTTTTAATTTCACTTCCTATATATTTAATGATTCTTACTACATTTTTAAATTTTTTTTCTGAAGGCCAGTTTTCATTTCTCTTATTTTTCTACAAAACTCTCTCCCCTCTTTATTTTTCTATTTATGACCCCCCCCCCCCCCCTCATAAATTCCCCCTTTTTTGCTTTACATATGGTTCTTCATCTTCTCTCCTAGTCTCTCTTCCTGTCCACTGCTCTTAATAGTTTCAATCCGACTGGTCTGAATATTCGAACTCTCAATATTTTGAAAATACAGTTTCGAGTAATTACAAGAAATTAATTTGGTGCCCTTACTATTATATAATAAATCATATAATAATTCATATAATAAATGTGTGCTAGAATACTGTGTTTAACACCCCTTTCATCATTTGCATATATCGAAGACTTTTTCGAAATTATCATACTGGATTTTAAAGAATTAAAAAAAAAAACTTAACAAAAATATCGGTGGAAGGATGGATCATAATACTGTTCCTATTAACTAAACAGGTGGTGGCCTTACAGTATAACAGAGGGACATCAGGAGTTCCACTGTAAGGCCACCGCCTGTTTAGTTAACAAAAATACCTAAGATTTATTTTTCTTATTTTTACTCTTTAACTTAATATATCAATAGACTGATTCAACATAAGCATTAAAATTTTTTTCACTCTATACCGGCTGCATTCTTCGAAAGGTAACAAATTTATTCACAGTGTTTACAAGTTATTTGTAAAGATTGCGAAAAAAAGTGTTGATGGAAGAAGAAAATGATTAAATGTTGCGTTTTTAGGAGATAGCACGTGACCATATATGACGAATAAGAAGTTAATATAATATAAATTTGGGATGAAAATATATTTATTTATTTATTTATTTATTTTATATAATAATAGAATGGAGTAGTGGACACAGGAAGAGAAAGCAGGAGGAGGGAAGATGAAGACCAGATGTAAAGCCAAAAAAGAAGGGAATTTACGTCTGGGGGGGGGGGTGTCATAAATAGAAGGGCAAAGAGGAGAGTGAATATTTGTAGAAAAATGAGAGAAATGAAAACTGTCTTTCAGATAAAAATACAAATGTGTATAATGAAGTAAGAATCATTAAATATATAGGAAGTGAAATCAAAAATTATAAAATGAACGAAAAAGATAAGAAGAATAAACCTGAAAAAAAAAAACAGTAGATAAATGAAAATAGAACATAAGAATACAATGACCGGAATGAAATAAAAATCTTTAATATTTCTTCATATTTCTGCATAGATGATCTCAGGGCTTCCGCTACTTTCCTATACCTTCCTCGGGAGGATTAACTTCTTGTTATTATTATTGTTTTACATTGTTACATTATTATTATTGATAAAACTTATAAGAGGAAAAAACTCAATGAAAATTATCTACAAATTATTAAAAAAATGATTTGTACCTGGGACATAAAATTTTTTAATCTATGGGCTATGGCTCCTTCTGTGCTTTTACTCTGGGGGTTTTGTGTCTGGGTTTTTTTACCGGTGGGTTTTATGCCTAGGAGTTTTGTGTGGTGGGGGTTTTGATTGGATCCCTCATGATGCACCCATTTGCTGGACTGAATGAAGAGGAAGTGATCTTAATTAAATACAGTTTTAAGATTCATCCACTTCTCTACTTCTACTTATAAAAACCACAATAAAGTCCCCTTCACTTCAGTATTGACTAACTTTCCCACAAGTTCATGTCTCGTCATTTGATTCTTTTAGCTCTGGACCATGACCCCGCTCGAAATGAGATCATTAGCAATTAACATGGTTAGCATAAAACGTGCAACGCACTTCCTATGTCAGTCAAGGCCAGGAGATTATTGCTCGCCTAACAATAACATTTTTCCTTATTCGTTTCGTCTGAATTCAATACTAAAATAACGATCTGCATCTTCTTGAATTTCGGAGAAAACGATTCATCATCGTGTTACGGTGAACGTGTGGGTGATGCTCATCTACGAGTCAATTGTCGGGAATTCCGATCTCGTTCCTTCTCATTCGCGGCGTGATTTGCCGGCAACAAGATGGCTGTAGATTTCGCAGCTACTTACAAAATATTGGTTTTAGGTGATAGTAATGTAGGTAAAACGTGTATTGTTCATCGGTTTTGTGATGAAAGATTCTATGATACATACATATCTACAATAGGTAGGTCCATCTTTGATTATATGGAATATATAACGGGAGTAATGAACGAGGGAGGTTGAACAAAACACTCCGATCATAGTACTCTTGTGTGGAAAGGTTTTGCCATTTTATTAATTTTTTGGTTTATGTTTGGCTATGTTTATTTGGTTTAAACAATATTCATTAAAAAAAACGAGATTTCCTTTATTATCATCACAATAATACATTTCACCACAGTATATAATGATCAAAAATATGAACGATATTCATTTTTACCTTTTTAAAAAAGAAAAGGAAGAAAAATATCAATTATATGAAGTGATTTCCGTTTCTGTAATTGAGTAGCCTACTGTTCGTGAAACAAGAATTCGGTCGTAGTAAAAACATATATGCTTAACATATTTATTCTAGATGGATTTTCTCAGACATTGCTGATATCAATTAACAAATAAATTATGAAGTTTTACGAACGATCTTGAAATGAAATCCTAATATAAACGCTTTTAAAACTACCTGAAGCCTTTAGAAACCACTTAAAGAACAGCTATGGACGCATACAACCAAACGAAAAATAATGAAATAAATATATTAAAATTTTCATTATTAATATTATTATTATTATTATTATTATTATTATTATTATTATTATTATTATTATTATAATAAAATGTTGTTTGTTGCTGTTGGTTTACATTTTCTTTTCATTTTAATCTGTCAATTTTATTTCTTTCGTGTTTCTTTACGCCATTTATTAATAATTATGTTTGAGATAATTATTTAAACCAAGATAAACAGTAAGTCATCATTAGATATCATTTAAGTTCTAAACAAAATATAGTATATAAAATGTTTATATGATTCTGAAAAAATAAGAAACGAAAGGGATTCAGCATATTGTAAAAGTTTAATTTGACAAGTTTATGAAATAAGTTTAGAAAAATATAACAAAAATAAAAACTATAATAAAACTTACATTATAAGAATTTTGTTCTCAAAGACAAGTGAACTTCCCTGCACAACAGTTGGGTACTACTAAAAAACCTGTTATAATAACAAAGTGGGAAGCTAGAATATCAAATGTTTATATAAAAAAGTGTGCTTATGATTAATTTTTTAGATTATACTTTTTTAAAGTTAATAGGGGATAAACTATTGGGTCTATTACCATGTAACGTATCAATATATTTAATTCTTGAAAATGTTCTAATTAAATAATAATTAATTAATTTTGAGCTCATTTTTCTTAAATTGTAAAATTACTAGATGGACGTTTTTTTAAAAACTATATAGAGAAACTTCATTTATTATGATAACCAAAATGATTTCTTTAAATATGTTCTTCATGAATATTAGTTATTCAAAAAGCTGGGGTTTGTTCAGTTTGTTTTACTTAAAGACCTTGTTTGAGTGACATATGTAATATTCACGAGTTTAAAAAATGTTTACTATTATCACTATTTTTTTTTAATAAGAGAAAGAAGAAAACAAAATTGTCCTGGAATGTTAAGGAAAAGTAATATTTCATATATTAAATCATGGAAAAAGTTTAAATGTAAATCAATAAGCATTTAAATTAAAAAAGAAATGCATGCATGCAGTTTGCATTTTCAAATATTTTTGTTGCTTGCATGTGTATATAAGAGATTTTTAAATTTCTTTTTTTCTTTTGTAAAAAATGATATTCAAGTTAACTAATAATGCTTCATTAGCTGCTACTTAAAACCATTCATCTGTTAGTGATCCATCATCATTAATTTAATTTCCACTGACATGTACACTTCTTTTATTCATTCCATGGCATAGCTCCTATTTTCAATTTATTTTATTCTTTAAATTTTTCCAATTGTCCATTTATTATATTTCCTTTTGACTTTAAATCTGCCTAGATGTAATTACTAATGTGTATTAATAATGTTTACATGTTATAAAAGAAAGGAGTTGAAACATTTCATATTAAAAACACTTCATTTTTTATATAAAGCTTTTGTAAATTTAATTGAATTTTTCAGACTGGTTTTTGACTGGTTTTTAAAGCAATCACTTAAAAAAAGATGCATTCAATCTGAAATGTATAGAGTCATCTAGTGATGGGAAATTCCATTCCTGTTAGGGTGCATTACTAATTTGTGGCGCCATGCTGGCTGCAAAACATCTTGTCTCCCTTATTAGTTTTCCCCACTTGGGTTGCCATAGCAACTCTCTTGAGCTTTGTAAAATTGAATAGCTCCAGAATTAAGTTTGTCTGTCTATTTATAATTGATGTTTATAACTTTTGTTAGTTTAAAGTTTCTGGTGATATTCAGTTAAAATATTGGATATCCAATTTTATTTTATTTGCTGTCTCAATAATATCAGTCATTTGGGAAAAATAAAAAGCTTAAATATTTCTCCTGTAAAATAGCAGTAAAAATTTTAATTAACTGAATAATAAAAACAAATTTTCTGAAAAGAAGTTTAATGTTTCATGTGTACTATGTAAAGAAATTATAAACTCACCACACAAGTGCATTAACTGTTTATTTGTTTTAATAAATTTAGTAACTTCAAGGAAATAACTTCCTATTTACAGATAATAAAAATTTCAAGTATTTTATTTTTAAAATGAACAAAAGCTTTTTTGATATACTTGTATAAAGAAAATATAAATTTATGACAAAATCATTAGATTTTGAATATTTAAATGCATATAAATATACCAAATTGAGCTAATCCATTACTGAACTCCATTAATGTTTTTGCTGAAAAAGTGCATGCAAACCATGGAGTGGTTTAAAAGAGTAAAGATAAATGTTATTCTATGGGCTTCATGGTCACCAGACATCAACCTATATGGAAAATGTGTGGGGTAGGATGGCAAACATTGTCTGTAGGCATAATACTCAGTATCATCATCCATTTCTCCTTCAGGCTAATGGCATGCTTTGCCCCTGCCCATTTGCCCGCACATAGCGAATGCACACTCAGTTTTCGAAAGAGAACCTCTGCCTAATTTCCCAACGTGCATGACTTTAACCTGCATCACACCTAAAGTAATATGATGCTAAAAATGTGGTGAAAGTCTAACCGTTACCTATTTGTACTATCTGTCTGCCCGTGATGGTTTAATAAAATTTCCTTTATTTAAAGAAGGTGTAGTGATTTCCAAGACTAGTAGTGTACTTTCTATTTGATGCACTTCTATGTTCTCTATGAAAAGTGGTAAAAATTTCAGTGAGTGATTTATATCCCTATTTTTGATTACAAAACTGGACATATTTTAAAAATGATTTCATGTACTTGTATATGAAAATAAATGTTAGGTTAGGTTTAGTTTTAAAACATTAAAAGTTAACTATGGAATTGGAAAATCTGTAAAACAGAGGAAATCTGTAAAACATAGGAAAAAAATTAAATTTTTTTTCGGAATAACCAAAGTATTAATACATAAAACAAAAGGTATAATTAATTAAAAAATAGGAACTCCATTTTAATTAAAAGAAATAGTAAAAGCAATCGAATAAAAGTTACCTGATGTGGAGAAATACAAATGTTGAAGTAAACGAAACACAGATGAAACGAAGGTCTTGTGGAGAAATGTTACACGAAAACTCAGGAAGAAACACAGTAACAGGAGAAGATCTATGATGAAAGTTTGATGATCAGTATAACGTTGATAACAAAATTGGAATGAATTATAAAAAACGTTTTTGGAATTTTTATCCCATCTGTGTTTCGTCCACTTCAACATTTGTATTTCTTCACATCGGGTAACTTTTATTCAATTGTTTTTACTATTTATTTTTACTTCTATTTCTTTTAATTAAAATGGAGCTCCTATTTTTACTTTCTTATACATAGTATAAGGAAGTATTGTAATCACGAAAAATTTCGACCTCGAGATTTTCACTGATCTTCACGTTTTAGGGTCCCTAGATTACGAAAAAGTGATTTCTGGAAAATGTGTGTCTGTCTGTGTGTCAGTCTGTGTGTGTGTGTCCACTATAGCATCCAAACGGCTAAAGTTATCGAGACCAAACTCTAAATTTAAGATTATAATCTTCCTCGGGAGGTCTGATTAGTTTTCCAGTGGAATCGGTGAACCGGAAGTATCAGTCTACTCCAGAGCCAAAATATAAATTTTGAAATATCTCGTTAACCATTGGGTTTATGGAAATTTTGAAGGGACTGAAAAGTGTTCCAATTTCAATTTAGACAACTTTTGTTAAGAAAATTTTTCAAAATTCCAATCAGAAGTACCAGTTTTACTCTTATCAAAATCCAGTTTTTGGCTAATTCAGGCGAAATAAGACGGTATAGGAAAATTTGTGAAGTATACAAAAGTATTTAGAAGCTCATTTTAACAATTTTGTTTACGAAATTTTTCAAAATTCCAACCATAAGTACCAGTTTTACTCTTATCAAAATCCAGTTTTTTGCTAAAATAGGCGAAAGAAAATGGTATAGGAGAATTTGGAATCTATACCAAAATTTCTATCGGAAGTAGCCATTTTAGACAGTTGTTTAATTTTTTTCTGTATTTGGACCAGGACATTTACGTATAAGAAAGTCGGGCTGTGACCACACCTCATTTTGTAATTAAGTATACATTATTACAACTCCTACTTTTATGTAATACAAAAGGTACTTAAAAACTTCTGCCATTTAATATTTATCTTGTCAGAATGATGATAACTAGGGGTCAGCAGTTATGATTGCAAATTATGATTTGGACATGGTGTTGAATGCTTTAAATATATTATTTCTCTGTGTTTGGAATTCAGCACGCGAAGCTTTCAAGACTTTTTACTTAAAAGTTTTTGAGTCATTGTTAGCCTCTCGTTTTATGCAAAGATGTTATTGTTTCATTTTTCATTGTTAATCATTCTAGTAGTGAGAATAAAGTTGTCATGATGATGGTGTGACATTTCATGTCAGTGGATGTCACATGGGCCCAGCGGAAACGAAGTGATTTTTATGTAGGTACTGTTTGAGTGGGTGAATAATTTTTTTTTTATTAAATTATTCCCAAGTTAATATTGTTAAAACAGTTATTGCTGATTTTATTTTAAACTTTATCTTTTGTTCAAGGGGGTATTTTTCTTTTGCTTTTAATTGTTGTGTTACCGATCGTTGTTGCCTCACTTATTGCGTTACAACATAGATCGTGATTGTTGGGAGCAGGCATTGTTTTCTCAGGCAAGATTTCTGAGAAAATGGTGCTGGTCAATTGCTACATTGCTTTTGATGAAAAAGAAGATGATTTTTATAAGGAGAATTCGGTTCTGTTTTCAGGCAGGGAAGACTGTGTTGATATTGCTGAATGAGGCAATGTGTTAACGGGCCCATAAACCTAACGGCAGATATGCCAGTTGGATCCGCATGTTAAGCGGCTGAACTTTCGAAAATATACGTTAATCGTTTAAAATAGTAGTTAAAAATATTTAATTATAGTTTGTACCTTTGGCACATTAATTTTTGAGTATTTCTTTATGATTGCACCAATGACAATTGGCTAAGACATTTCGAACGCGACCAGAGTTTTCCTTCATGAACGCCGAGCAGCCTGCTAAACAGGACAGCCTAACCAACCCTGCCCCAATACAGACGACATCGTTTGGTGAGTGACTGATTTAATTTCTCTTTTTTTAAAAGCCAAGATGGCGGACAATGACTTACCGTTTCAAGCCTGAGCAATGTTGAATGGTGTAATGTTTCCAGAAAGCTTTGATATTACTAAATTCTTCGTCACATGTCACAAGTTGCTGAATGAATTCTATCCTGTAACGTCTTTTCATTGATTCAGTGATCCCCTGATCCATTTGTTGGAACAGCACAGTTGTGTTTGCTGGCAAAAAATGACACGTTATTTTTCCATCATTGCTTTTTAGTTGACAATTAGGGTAAGTGGGGGCATTGTCCATGAGTCTCATTGCTCCAGGAGGCAACCCCAATTCCTCCAAATGTGCTCTGACTAGAGGCACAAAGACAAGGTTAAACCAAAAGTTAAAAATACACTGCTTTGCAGTGAAATTGCCCCCATCAACAAGGACATATCCGACCTTATCCATATTTAGTGGGGGGGGGGGGGGGGGGGGTTCGTCTACCTCCTACTACAGTAGTAAACAATTAGATGCATGCTCATGGGACATGACCATTTGGGTTGATACAGGCTGTCCGGGTGCCTGTATAGGCTCATCAGTTGACACCTGTGCGAGACGTTCCATGCAGTAGGGAGGAAGCAACTACCTCGTGAATGTAGTACTATAATCCGCACAACATCTCAACGACAACCGTTCACGCAATTAATGGACTTTGAACGAGGTCGGATTATTGGCCTGTCCGAGTCAACCCGACGGATTGCTGTCCATGTGTCACGAGACGCACGGACGGTAGGCCGATGTTGGAGTCAACGGTGAGAGGAGGGCACACATGCCAGAAGACCAGGCTCTGAGGCCCGGAGAAGCACGTCAGCTTGTACTGATAGCCGGATACTGCGAACAGCGCTAGTGGACAGAACCATCACCCTGCGGCAACTGCGCGACAACATCACTATTCCCGGTACTGCTCCAGTGTCAATAGCGACAATAGCATGCCGATTGCACGCCACGACAATGTCTGCCAGGCGTCCATTGTTGTGTCTTTCTTTGACACCTGAGCACTGTGTGATATGACTGCAATGGTGTCGTGAACGAGTGGGCTGGCGAATGGAATAGCGCCCGGTGGTCTTCAGCGACGAATCACGCTTTTGTTTGGACACCGACGACAGACGCGGACGGGTGTGGCGCAGACCATTGGAACGTGCCAATGAACAATACATCCGGTATCGCTATCGTGGACCAACACCCAGGATCATGGCCTGGGGTGCCATCGGCTACGATACCAGAACACCTTTAGTCACCATCCAAGCAGCAGCATGGTACGTCACAGAGATTCTGCAGCCCGTATTAATGCCCTTTTTGCACACCATACCCAACACAGTCTTTGAGCAGGATAACGCCAGACCGCACACAGCAAACATGACTATGCCATGTCTGCATGATGTCAACTGCCTGCCATGGCCCACGAGGTCCCCAGACCTATTGCCAATTGAGCACGTGTGGGACATGGTGGGACATCGTTTATGATCACCCCGCAGTGTCCATGACCTGACACAGCAGGTTCACCAGGCCTGGGCAGACGTACCCCAAGAAGACATTCGCCACCTGTATGATCACCTACACCTGCGGCTGGAACAATGCATCGCCGCTAGAGGTTGTGCCACAACCTACTCATGCCGCTTTACGTTGGGACACCCTGTACAAACGAGTGCACGTCTTGGCTCCATAATGTAATAAAGGTGTGTTCAGATGTATCTCTTGCTGTACACCTACTTTTGGCTCATTCGGATAACTCCTTGCTGGTGGGGCAATTGTATTGCAAAGCAGTTAATCAACTTGACCTAAAAACATCTAATACCTTTGCAAGGACAGATTCAACAACTCATCCAAGCATTTTTTTGAGCTTAGTAATTGACAGGCAATGCTTTTATGTTCACGTTTTTAAATGCACGAGGTTTTCGCGATTTTCCCACAATGAGTAGGGGCAATTGATGCGAGCCAAAAGCATTTTAGCATACCATAACTGTCATGCGGTTCTTTTGCATTTTGAATCCTGGAGCTGGTTTCCGGACATCGAGGCCAATGTTTTGTGAGGTGAGCTTTCCAATTTAGCCCTGTTTCATCGCAGTTCTACACCTGCTCTGGTACCAATTTCCAGGCATTAACCATCTCCAAAAAATCTTTTTTATAATCTGCAATGTTGGCACTGTCCGAATTCAAGGCTTCACTCGAAATATGCAACTGGCGAATTCCGTGTCAGCTTTTAAATCGGTGTAGCCAACCAGTACTTGCGTGAAAAGAAGGATCGCCATTCATTTTTTTTGTGAAGTTCTATCGCTTTCCCCTGAATGATTGGTCCTGAAAGGGGGGGTATCTTGAGAACAAGTTTGAATAAACCACTGATGAACGACTGTGTCCAGTTCCTCAAGTAATGAATGTTTCATTGTTTTTCTCACTGTTATGTTCCCGTCTGAACTTTGCATTTTGGAGACTGGCTTTCGATTTTGTGGGCATCTCTGTTAATATCATTTACAGTTGTTCAGCCTACACCATAAAATGGGACGATGTTAACTGCACTTTCTCCCTTTCGTAGACGCTTATGATTTCTAATTTTTGAGATAAACCGAGCACAACACGCTTACGTTTTTCACTCATTGTTCTCAAACACAAGACGATAATTCAGCCACGAACGATTTGGTGGGAAAAGCAGTGGAAACTGAAACTGTCAGTGCTTAAGTGTAATGTGTGCATGCGCGTCGGGTGCGGTTGGCAAGATTGCATGTGTGGAGATCGACTGGCCTGGCGGATAAGCGAGAATGACTGTAAATCGGAAGATGGATAATCGAGGTTCTACTGTACATTTATTGTGCTCAAAAACAAGAGTTGCACCCTTGAAACAAATAACTCTTCCTGAGCTTGAATTGTTTGGTGCAGTCTTGCTTGCCAGACTGTTAAACTGGACTGTTAATCAACTTGACCTAAAAACATCTAATACCTTTGAAAGGACAGATTCAACAATTGTACTTGCTTGGATACACAACCCTCCAAATAACCCTGCATTGGTAATCGAGTAGAAAAAATCCAAAAACTGCTTCCATCCTCCAACTGGCATCATGTCGCATCAAAGAACAAATTGAATTTGTTTTTCCGTGGTTATACACCACATGATTTGGTGTCAAACATTTTATGGTGGTTTGGCCCAAATTGGTTACATCAATCAACTTTTGATGTTCCCGAATCTATAATAACATTACCAAGTGAACTTCTTGAAATTCGACAACCAAAGTTGTGTTATCTGAACACTAAAGATTTTAAATTGTTGGAAAAATACTCCTCTTTCACAAAGCTCTTAAGAGTTATAATAACAATTCAGCAATTCATTTACAATTGCAGAAGCAAAGCTGAAAACAGAAGAAGCAGTTCGTTACCAAGAGTTGAATTTCGTCAAGCTTGAAATACATGCATTCAAATTGCTCATTTACAAAACTTTGAAGATGACTTGTCCTGTTACAGAAAGGGCAAGAGAGTGCATTACAAAAGAACTTGATATCTCTTCATCCATTCATCTATTCTAATAACATCCTGCGTGTTGGAGGCAGATTGTCTAATGCTTTTTTTGCCATATGATCAACAGTTCCCGATCATTCTTTCATCATCAACCCACTGAGCAAGCTAATCGTAAAACACATGTTAACCACTTGCATATTGACTTGACAGCATTGTTAAGCATATTACATCAGAATTATTGGATAATAGGAATTAGAAATTTGGCTCATCAAATTATATTTCAGTTTGTCATCTGCTTTAAATCAAAAGCAAAGCATGCTAATCAGTTAATGGGAGACCTTCCGAGAGCAAGAGTGAAACTTGTAAGACTTTTTTTTAGTTTGGATTTGATTATGCAGGACCTATTATCATTAATACCTGAACAGGCCCTGGAAGTATCACAATTCAAGTCCTACATGGTAGTGTTTGTGTGCTTCGTATGGAATTATCAACCAGTCAGTCGTCAGAATACTTCTTGGCAGCTTTCAAGTGCTTTTGTACAGTGCTTGTGGAGCCATTTTCGTTGGTATTTAAGAAGAATTGAAGTTTGCAACCACGAATGTGGAAAATCTTCTTTCAGACAAGGAAATGATGGTCTAGTGCAACTTGTGATTGTGAGAACCACTAAGGACCCATAGCAAAATTGTGTTCTTCCTCAAGATGACTAACTAAACTCGCTATGGAGTTCATGGGAGCGATATGTTTGGAATTCAATGCAAAGATGTTATTGTTTTGTTTTTCATTGTTTATTGATCTAATAGTGAGAATAAAGTTGTCATGATGATGGAATGACTGGTTTATTATTGTGTGCTTAATGAACTTTAGTGTAAATATTATAACAGTCTGCACCATTATAAAACTTTTACCACTATCATAGACCATAAAAAGATCCAAGGAAATCCATATAGCTCTAGAACCTATTCGACTTCCTTGTTGTCCTTACTGCTTGGTCCAATTTCAGTTCTATTCCAAGGTTTTTGTGTCTAATTTTTCTTTCTTTCTACATCATCATTTGTTACTTACTTACATTTCAAACCCACTTACCCGTTACGATCATGGAGGCAGTAGCACTATGGCGCCCCGTCGAATCTCAATCATTAAACTGCGGGATTGCACGGGATCGAACTCTCGCTTTCAGGTTTGACAGGACACACACTTCGCTCTCGACAGCTGGTTGAGACACATCGCTCCTGGAATCGCAACGACCAAATGGACAGTCGCGGATTTCTATCTCATTCTGTTAATTATGTAAACTTATGTTAAGCCAATTTAATTGTAGTGTAAGAATAGTTCTTTAGTTTTCATTTAATGTTATTAAAAGATATGGAGTCATATCAACCGTAGTATTATTTCAAACCACAACTGGTGACCCGGACGTGATAGCCAACAGCCACGTGGAACCCGGCACCAAGGGAAACAAAACTGCCGTCAACGATCACCAAAAATAAAAAAATCAGTGTCAGATTAGCCACGATCACTGACCACGTTCAACAACCACGATCACCCAGGTAGAGGACCGACCTGCAGCCCGCTCTTTGGAAAACACGGTAAGACCGTCAGACCCATCGCCGGCCCCACGTGGACCCAAACAAAGGCCCCCGAACAAAGACCACCCGTCAGCCAACAATCACGTGGTTGCCAACCCACAAGAAAACAGCCGGCCCCGACCTCGCAGAACCAATTGCCCTACAAGGTAAGTGCAGTTCACCTTAGTGACACATTTTTCTGCCACCCAAAAAAATCACCCTAATGCAGGCGCTAACTGTGTCGTGAATCAAGATGCGGATTGCACGTGGCAGAACCTCCCCCTTCTCTCAAAACCAAAGAAAAAATTTCACGGCCCACCAAACAAAAATGCCTGTCGATGAAGCCCAAAATTCCAGTACACAAATCGCCCGGGTAGCGATCAAGCTTCCCCCATTTTGGAAAGCGAATTATGGTTCGCACAATTAGAGGCTCAATTTGATATTGCAAATATTTGCGCAGACACCACGAAATTCCACCACGTGGTGGCCGCCATTGAATCTAGTGTCCTCGATTCTATCCACAACATCATTTTGAACCCACCAGATCAGGACAAGTATCAAACCCTAAAAAAACGAATCATAGAGATTTATGCTGAAAGCGAAGCATCAAAAATTAGAACACTCTTGCAAGGTCTGGAGTCAGGAGATCAACGGCCGTCCCACTTGCTATCACGTATGCGCGACCTGGCTGCCAACCACCTGAGTCACAATTTACTCAGGGCCCTCTGGTTGGCACGTCTTCCTGCTAATATACAGGCCATCCTAGCCGCGTCGAACGAAAAACTTCCCCAGTTAGCTACCATGGCCGACAAAATACACGAGCTGGCTCTTCCCCTGCAAATAAACGTCGCGGAGACATAACCTTCCCCAGCCATTCCCTCGCTCCAACAGCAGATTGCGGAGCTTGCCAGACAGGTGGAGCTATTACATGCTCGCTTGGATGAGCCGCGCAGACCCGATCCACGGTCCTCCACCCGCCCTCATAGGGCAAATCGCTCCAAATCCCGAACACAAACGGATGAGAAACAAGATGCACAATGCTACTACCATTCACGTTTCGGTGAAAAAGCAAATGTACCTTCCCCCTCCCCCGCATCTAAGTGGCGAAAAACTGACTGGGCGGCCACTTGAGGCTACAAGTGGTGAATGCCAGATAGATCGAATCTTGCTAGCCGAACCCGCATCCAAGCTTCAATTCTTAATAGATTCCTGTGCAGACGTATCAGTAATACCTCGCAACGCTACGCGCCCACCAACTCAACAAACCAATCTGGTACTCTATGCCGCTAATGGCACAAAAATCCAGACCTATGGCACGAGGTTGCTTAACCTGAACCTCAATTTAAGACGTTTGTTCGCCTGGCAATTTATAGTGGCAGACGTAAAACAGCCCATCATCGGGGCGGATTTTTTGAAGCACTTTAATCTATTGGTCGATGTGCGCAACAACCGCCTCGTGGACACCACAACACAGCTTCATTCAGCGGGCCACGCGACACGCACCCCTGCCACCATTATGCGTCTCTTGCTGCGCCCCGACCAAACCAAGTATAATTTAATTCTGGCGACTACCCCAGCATTACAAATCCCTCACTGCTGTCCAAACCCACACTGGAACCGCTCGTCTTCCACCACATAGAAACGACCGGCCCACCCTGTCTTCTCGAAACCCCGCCGCCTGTCCGCTGACGCTCTAGTCAATGTGCGGAAGGAGTACGACTACATGCTCGCTCAGGGCATTATTCGACCCTCCAAAAGCCCATGGGCCAGCCCCCTCCACAAGATAAAGATACCCAATGGGGTTTGGTGCCCCTGCGGCGACTACCACCGCCTGAACAATGCCACAGTTCCGGACAGATACCCTGTCCCCCACTTCCAGGACTTTACACAAATGTTTTATGAAAAGAATATTTTCTCAACCATTGACTTAGCCAGGGCGTATAATCAGATCCCTGTATTCCCTGAACACGTCCCCAAGAACGCGATCACGACTCCCTTCGGATTGTTTGAATTCGTAACAACCCCGTTCCGACTCAGAAACGCTGGACAAACGTTCCAACGTTTCATCTACAAAGTATTGTCGGGATTAGATTTTTGCTTCCCGTATTTCGACGACATATTAGTAGCGTCGACTAACAATAACGAGCATCAGCAACACTTGGAAAAATTACGAAAGTTTTCTTTCGAAAGACTTACTAATACAGACGTTGGCAGTATTTTTATCGGGAAACCTTGTTAGCTTGACTTTCCAAGAAATGAATTAGGTAAGACATAATGAATTGCAACCATTTAATATAAGAAAACATCAACTTTACTGGACGAGAGAAATTCGAACGTACTACATGGAGGAAGACTTATGTCAATTATGCATACAACAATTTTTCTAATAAATAAATAAAACAATATAGCCAGAAACTGTGGACACCAATATACAATATCGGAATAAAAGGAAAACACAAATCCACAAAAAAAATATACAAAGAAAATTTTTTAAATAATAAAACATTCTTTTTGTGGATTTGTGTTTTCCTTTTATTCCGATATTGTTTCTAATACATGTTTTGAACAATAGATGTAATTTTCATTATTACTAGAACATATGCCATCTATTGATTGCATTATTAACTAAACGAATACAAATGTCTAATAAAGTTAGCATAGAAAATTATTTTACTATAATTCTACAATTCCACCCCTTTCTGTGATATACTTAAACTATTTACAATAATAACTTATTACGAAAAAATTCAAAGTTTTCTTTAACTAGAATTTTCGTGAAATAGTCCGCAATGTTATTCTTACTATCAACTCGATCTAGGACGAAATTCCCATTTTCTAGTTCCTCTTGCACAAAGCGGTAACGGAGATCAATATGCTTAGATCGGAAACGTTCAGTTCCATTATGGGCAAATTGGATAGCTGACTCATTGTCGCAAAACAGTTTCACAGTCCCCAGAGGTGGAAACAGTCATTCACATTCTTCTAGAATTCGACGCAGCCATAGGAGTGCCTTAGCTGTGTCGAACATAGCTAGGAACTCTGCTTCCATTGTCGACAGTGCGACACTTTTCTGCTTCGATGACCGCGAGGTTACTGGAACTCCAAAAACGAAACCAATAAAACCACTAATTGACTTGCGATCATCCAAATCTGCTGCCCAGTTCGAGTCCATATAGAACTAAGACGTTCTTGCTGTTCGGCGTTAGTCGTATATGTAGATTCTTTTAGTGGCAACATAATCTAGGACCTGCTGTAAACAATTCCCATGCTTGATTCCTGGACTACTGTTGAATTGGGACAGTAGTATAATTGAATGCAAAATGTCCGGTCTTGTCCATTGAGCCAAATACAAGGGGAGTTCAATAAGTAATGCAATACATTTTTTTCTGAAAAAGGGGGTCGTTTTATTCAGCATTCAAATACACCATGTTATTCCCCAATCTTTTAGCTACACAACACTATTTTTCAACGTAATCTCCATTCAAAGCTACGGCTTTACGCCACCATGAAGTGAGGCCCTGTATACCTGCACGGTACCATTCCACTGGTTGATGTCGGAGCCAACGTCGTGCTGTATCAATAACTGCTTCATCATCCGCGTAGTGCATCCCACGGATTGCGTTCTTCATTGGGCCAAACAGATGAAAATCCGTCGATCTGCTCGAATGAGAGTGTTCGCATGTTCCGACATTGCAGGAGTCAGAGCTGTGCACGGCCGGCCAGCTCGTGGGAGATCAGACAGTTTTGCTTGACCTTGCGGCGATGATGACACACGCTTTGCCCAACGACTCACCGTGCTTTTGTCCACTGCCAGATCACCATAGACATTCTGCAAGTACCTATGAATATCTGAGATGCCCTGGTTTTCCGCCAAAAGAAACTCAATCACTACCTGTTGTTTGGAACGCACCTCCACTGTAGACACCACTTTAACAGCTCACTATAGCACTGTCACATATCGAATGTCAATGAAACTCTATGAGACGAAGTGAAAATGTTTGAAAATGTTCTACAAGAAATGTCCATTTATTTTCAACCAAAATTGGTCGAGAAAAAAATGTGTTGCATTACTTATTGAACTCCCCTCGTACATTAGGGAACTTATTAATGAACGATAGGGTACCTGATTCATCTTACTAGTGCTGGCATCATCTGTTGGACAATCTCGCCAACTAAATTCCATTCCAACCTTCAATGGGATGTAGACTGGAATCCCTTTATTTGACGGGAACTTTTTTAAGAGTTTCTCAATGTATTGATGTTGGTGCATCCAATATACACCATCTTTATCTTGTATAAACTCAACAGATAGGAAATTCCTCAAATGTCCAAGATTCTTGATTTCGTAGGTGCTGGCAATTCGATCAACTACAGCCTCTAAATCAGATTGAGATTCTGCAAATACAGCACAATCTTCGATGTATACCATAACAACTGCTTACAAGTATACACAATTTGTTTCTTGTAGCTTCTTGAAGCCTAACTTTCTAAAAGTTGAATCCAGTTCTCTGTACCATTGACGACCAGACTGATGGAGACCATAAAGTGCTTTCTTCAGTCTCCACACAGTAGAGGGTTGTTGTGGAACATATCCAGGGGCTGGCTGCAAACAGATATCAACATCCAAGTCGCAGTACAAATATGCACACTTGACATCCAGATGCATGTGGCACCACCCCTTCAGGACTACTAGTACGATGAAGAATACAACCACCAAGGTGAAATTGATTACAGGGCTGTAGGTCTCGTAGAAATCTATTCCTGGTCGTTGACTGAAACTTGCGCCACCAGACGTGCTCGATATCTTGCAAATTTTCTTTGGCTGACCACTGAAGTATTTCAAAGCAAACACCCAGCGAGATCCAACTAGTTTCACATCTTCTGGTTGCATGACTTCTTCAAAGACTCCCCACTGTTTCAAAGCTTCGATTTCTTCACTCATAGCTGTCTGCCAGGAAGAAGATTGTGGAAATTCAAGAGCATCCTTGTAGAAGACGGTACTTTAACTTCTACACAATTTGCTTCTAGTCGTTCATTATCTGATGAATTCTCAGGGCCAATCGCTCTTCTACCTCAACTGAACGCAACAGTCCCAGTCAACAAGAACAACAGGAAACCACTATTCCACATCAGAGGTTTATTGCAACATATGCGCATTTCGGCAGCCAAGCTGCCTTCCTCAGCGTATACAAGAGCTTGATCAGACCAGAGAAGTTCTGTTCTGATAAAGTAGAAGAATTACAGAGTCACTTATGGACGTGACACAATTGAGAGACTTGGCAAAACTTTTACATATTCCCAAACTGACCTATGGAAAGAATAAACGTACCATGGACAACAACGACTCCTGATTGGTTGATCATCGTCTACCTGTAGTTTCAATTTATGTACTTTAAACTTGCATTTCTGTAATTGGATTGTAACTAGCTCTCTTTACTATATAAGTGACTCTGTAATTCTTCTACTTTATCAGAACAGAACTTCTCTGGTCTGATCAAGTTCTTGTATACGCTGAGGAAGGCAGCTTGGCTGCTGAAATGCGCATACGTTGCAATAAACCTCTGATGTGGAATAGTGGTTTCCTGTTGTTCTTGTTAATCTGTGTCCACAGTTTCTGGCTTCATCTCCTTCTACACTTGAAGTTCTTTGTACTGAAGTCAAACTGCGATGGATCATAAAATATGTTGTTGGATCGGCAGTAGTTTTCAACTTCCCGTTTCGATCATAACATCTCGCTGGATCCGCAAACATAATAAATGTCATGGCGTCCTACAGATGCACCAGACTTCCGTTCAGCAACAATTCTTTCCCATTCATCAATTGGCTTATTATTTGAAGTATGATCAGATTTGGAATGTGAAGAATCACTGATCTTCACCTTTGGAGGCAAGGCTGATATGGATGGAGTTGGTGACTCCCTCTCCTTGGTAACAGATTCAGTGGGATCCTTTTTCTGGATATCTTCCTCGAAATCACAATCAATATCCGAAGAAGCTTCTGGTTCATCTCTATAATCTAAAATCGGATTCCAATTATATTCTACGTACTGCTTCTTTGCGTTGCGAAGCACCTCCATTCTAAGTCTGCTCTCATCAAATTTGACATGTTTCGATTCCTTGACACTATTGTCATCTGGAAACCAAATATGGTAACCTCTTGTATGGAAAGCGTAGCCAAGAAGAACGTCGAGGCGAGCTCTTCCCTCCAATTTGCTGCAGTGCTTCTGTTTTTCTAGATGACAGAAATCTAGACATTCAATTCGTTTCAAATGAACTACTGTTGATTTTCATCCGGACCACAGCTCTTCTGGAATGCTGCATCCAATTACCTTACTCGCTGTACGGTTTCTTAAGTATGCAGTCATTTTTAGCAACTCTCCCCAATAATGATGAGGTACTCTGGAAGCCTGCAACAATGTTCTAACACCTTCCAAAAGCGTCCGGTTGAGACGTTCGGCAACGCCGTTCATCTGCAGTGAATATGTGTTAGTTCGTTCATATTTGATGCCAAGTTTTCCCAGTTCTTCTTCATATTGTTTGGAGCAAAACTCTAGACCATTATCTGTTCGAAGGCAGACGATCGATAAACCAAGTTGACGTTTGCTGTAGATTCGATATTGTTGAAACCATTTCAACATATTGCTCTTCTTTTCCATGGTGTACACTGATACATGGCGGCTGAAATCATCTACGAACGAGACGAAATAAGAAGCTCCACCTTGAGACTTTGTTGGCGCTGGGCCCCACACATCGCTGTGTACTAATTCTAAAGGCCTGGTCGCTCTCCTCTTTTCTAAATGCGGGTGGCTGGCCTTAGTTGATTTTGCAATGCGACAATCCACACGTCGAAAAATCTCCTCTAACCTCGAACAGCTTCATCTTTGGCCATTTTCTTAATTGTGTCAACATTTGCATGTCCAAAGCGTTCATGCCAAGAAGTCAAGGTTCCACGTTCTGCTAGACTCACTTCGGGCTTCTTCTTTGTAGTATAGTCTTTATTACTTCTAATACAGTCCTTTTTCGATATGTCAACATGGCCTTGAATGACGAAAAAATTGCTCTTTAATGGTGATTTGAAGACGAGTTCACCATTCTTTTCGTACACAAGAAGATCGATTCCTTTGGAATTAATTTTATAACCTGCTTCTAGGACAAGTCGTGCTGATAAAAGATTTCGACGCATGTTGGGAGCATGGTACACATTTCTAAAGGTCAAATCATATCTAGCAGAAGTTTTGAATTGGACATTCCCCTTTCCAGCAATTTTCAATGAACCCTCACACATGTCTACTGTTCCATCATGAACTGGATTGTATGTTGAAAAGCAGTCTCTGTTCACACAAAAATGGTGAGTAGCTGCTGGGTCTAGTACAAAAACTTGCGATGCCTCTTCTACATAACTATCTTCTGCATGAATTGCTGAAGCAAACATTGCTCTTTTTCTGCCAGATTTCAATCGCTGTTGCTTCTTCTCCTTCGAAGAAGACCCATTATCCTCTGGGTAACCCTTGGTAGAAAGTCCAGGCTTGTGACCTTTGAAACAGGATTCTGATGATTTCTTTCCAGATTTCTTGAATGATTTTTTCCTTATACTTGAGCGGAAAGACTCAGTTTGTCCAACATCATCCTCATCACGATGCCTCAGACGATCAAACTCTACTAATAACATTTCACGAACCTTTACAGAAGTGAAATCCGTCTGTGGAAGCTGATACTCTGCCGAACGACGCCATCATACTCTGCCGGAAGTCTGCTGATCATTTGAAAGGCGTATTCGTCGTCTTCAACTTTCCTCCCAGCATCACGGAGATCCTTGACAGCGTTGCTCACTCTGCTAAGGTAAATGGCCATCAACTCACCCTCCTTCATCTTTAGGTTGATGAAATTCTGGCGAAGTACTGAGACTCGAGCCAGAGAAGTGGGCTCCATAGCATTTCGTAAAGCTTCCCATGCAGATTTAGCGTCGGTTTCATCTTTCAAGAGTTCGTGTAATTCGTCCTCCACACCAAGAACGATCGTTGATAAAGCCCGTGCCTTTCGAATTTTATATTCAGTCCTTTCACATTCTTTAGCGTCTGCACTCGGTTCTTTTTCAGTTCCATCGATGAATCCATATAAACCACGGTCGTTTAATAGCATGCGCATACAAAATTTCCAAAGTGCGTAGTTTCGCGGCGACAGTTTTTCGAATGCGAATTGGCTACTCGATCCGGCTGACATCGATGAAAGTTCCATGTTTTTATTCATTTTGCAATTCGTAAAAATGAAGAAAGCAAGCAGTATCATTTCAGGAATAAAATACACAGTTCACTATTAAAAGATCGCCGAATATTTCGCCCATCTGGTTCTATGCAAGTCCGGCGTGGAAGTACATAGGCCTACTCATGCAGTTAGGCTTACTGGGCCCATAACCTTGTTGGAAAAATTAAGAAAGTTTTCTTTCGAAAGACTTACTAATACAGACATTGGCAGTATTTTTATCGGGAAACCTCGTTAGCTTGACCTTCCAAGATATGAATTAGGTAAGACATAATGAATTGCAACCATTTTAATATAAGAAAACATCAACTTTACTGGACGAGAGAAATTTGAACGTACTACGAGGAAGACTTATTTCAATTATGCATACAACAATCTTTCTAATACATGTTTTGAACAATAGATGTAATTTTCATTATTACTAGAACTTATGCCATCTATTGATTGCATTATTAACTAAACTAATACAAATGTTTAATAAAGTTAGCATAGAAAATTATTTTACTACAGTAGAATCTCGTTTTTACGAATTTCAGGAGACCAATAATATTTATTCGTAAAATCCGAAGTTCGTAAAAAACAACCCCCCCCCCAAAAAAAAAACGTAACTAGGCACTGAATTTTTAATAGGCAGTATTTTTATTACAGATAGGCCTAATTACACTGATTAATTATTCGAACTTTGAGAATAATTAAGAATCGTTGTCTGGTGCATATTTGCAGTTATGTCATTATTTAAATAGTTTGAGAAGTCAAAAAAACTGTCAAAAATATGGTCTGGTACATTTTTAGTTGCGTACAAATGATTTTTTAAAATTTCTAAGGAGCTTTTTGTTTGGGAAGATGTTGCTCTAAAAGTCGTATTTTCCAATTCCTCGTCATTGTCATCTTCATGGTCTTCTTCGACGCCATCTTTGATAAGATCGCAAATTTGGTGATCATCCAAGGTCGGACACGTTAACACATTCGCATCAATATTAACGAAGTCGGAGAATTTTGCTTGAAAGTTCAGCTTGCTTTTCAGGATTTCCCATTCTTCGAATCCCTCAAATTCGCTGTCATCATTATCATCTGCGGGTGGGACTGCAAGTTCGGTTTCGTTTCCATTATTTTAAGCAAAACCTGCTTTTCTGAAACACTTTGCAATTGTTTCTGGTGCCACATTTCTCCATACTGTACATGCGTTGGTTATGGCATCCAAAAGATTAAATTTGGATGCCGTTTTCCCTTCATCCATAGCTCGTAGCATGATCCTAACCAAAATTTTTCTGAAATGTACCTTAACGTTTTGTATAATGCCTAAATCCATGGGCTGCAAATGCGAAGTAGTATTCGGAGGGAAAAAAACAACTTTTATATTAGAAATTGTTTTTGGTACAATATGGGGTGTACAGTTGTCAACGAATAGAAGAATCCTTCGATTCTGGATTTTAAGGGACGAATCCCATTTCAGAAGCCACTTCGCAAAAATCTCGGATGTCATCCAAGCACGTTTATTGAAGAAATAGTCGCATGGCAACGAACTTACGTTCTTGAAACAACGAGGCTTAGCAAATTTACCTATCACCAGTGGCTTCTTCTTTTCCGACCCATCCATGTTGCTACATAGCATGAGCGTAAATCGCTCCTTGCTGTGTTTGCCTCCATGGCAGGCCTCACCTTTAAAGGTGTAAGTTTGATCCGGCATTGAATTAAAAAAAAAAACCGGTCTCGTCCGCGTTGAAAATGTCCTTCGGAGCATAATTGGCGACATGCATTGGTAGTATCGTCTTGCACCAATCTGACACCACTTCGGTGTTGACAGCATTTGCCTCACCTGTATTTTTTCGAAACGATAATCCTTTACGTTGCTTAAAACGTTCTAGCCATCCATTCGAACAGCGGAAATCTTTGACTTCGAGAATGGCAGCAAGCTGTTCTGCTTTCTCTTTTAACACGCTGCCATTTACAGGAATGTTTTGGTCTCTGGCTTGGGTAAACCATTTAAAAAGCGCCTCTTCCACTTCTTCTTGTTCAGCATGACGAACATACTTCCGTTTAATATTAGATGAGGATGCAATTGCACTTTCAATTTTCGTCCTCTGACCGATGATGGTGCTCAAAGTCGAAAATGGAAGGTTGAATTTTTTGGCTATGTCAGCTTTCTTGACACCAGGATTTTTTAATTCATCAAGAATTTCCATTTTGGTTTCTAATGTAAGTGCAGATCGCTTTCTCTTACCGGAATATGCCATTTAAATGATTGGTTAGTACTTCCCTCTACCGTGAAAAAAAAAACAAAAACAAAAGTTAATGTTGTTTTTGAAACGCGATAGGGAAATACGAAATCAAATGAACCGGCCCTTAGGAACGTGGTAGGAAAATATGGAATAGGGTACTTACATATTCGTCCTAACAATCGTAGTTCTGTATGTTTGGTTGGCAGAAGCGAAAAATTACACTGTACGTACGTTACTGACAAATGCGTTAACTATGAAATCAATAAATTGATATGTACATAAATGATTACGTAATACTCAATCAAATGCTTAAAAATCTAACCAGGGTGTCTAGCAAAATGTTTTTGTAAAATTCCCGGACTTTTTCCGCTTACAAGAAATTTCCTGCCTTTTCCCGGTTTTCCTGGTCGCTAGTCACCCTGTCCTAACACACTGAAACTAGATTTAAGGAATGCCATTTAGAGAAATACGAAATGGGGGCTACTTACATAATCGTCTTAACAGTCGTACTTCTGTATGTTTGGTTGGCAGAAGCGAAAAATTACACTGTACTATTCATTTAAATGCTGAAAAATCTAACACATACTGTAGAAAGTAGATTTAGGGAATGGCATTTAGGGAAATACGAAATAGGGGTACTTACATACAGATGCAGTTCTGGATTCTTGATCGGCAATCAGTGTGTATAGTGTCCTGGCGAAATCGAGAGTCGAGAGTCCTGATGAAAAGTGAAACCATATGACTGCCATAGCAAAAGCGACCCCTTTATATATTCCCTGGCACCGCGATGCTGCACCAACGATCGTTGAGTATCCTGATTGGTCAGAGCAAGAGCGACCATTGCGCCCTCTGTTGGCGACGGCGGAAACTAGTCCAGTTAATCATCGATCACAACGGCGATAACATAGCCAAATGGGCAAGATGCAAGCGGACAAAATACAACCGGACAAAAACATGCAACCAGGCCGCTCACGCAAAAAAAATTTAACTTTTTCAGTAAAATTTTTACTACAAATTACAACTTTTAACTTCGTAAAATCCGAATTTCGTTGTAAAAACACTTCATAAAACTTAAAGTTTATTATACGGAAATTAATAGGAGGGGGTCGGGATTTCAGAATTACTTCGTAAAATCCGAAATTTCGTAAAATGCGAGTTCGTAAAAACGAGGTTCTACTGTATAATTCTACATTAGCACTTACCAACCAAAGGTGAACCCTAACAAATACGCTTTCGGAAAAACATCTGTCACCTTCCTGGGTCACCTGATCACTCCCGAAGGTGTCCGCCCCCTCCCCGATAAGGTACAACCCATATTAGACTTTCCAAAACCCAACACGGTAGGCCAACTCAAACGCATCCTTGCTATGATAAACTTTTATCGGCGTTTCCTCCCCAAGGCTGCTCTAACCCAAGCCGAGTTGACCAGGTACCTTCAGGGCTCGACCAAAATGATACGCGCCCCATACAATGGAACAATAAAGCATCACAAGCTTTTGAGAAATGCAAAGCTGATCTTATGACCGCGGCTACTCTCAATTACCATGCCCCTCATCAACAGCTGTCCCTTATGGTCGACGCATCTAACATCGCCATAGGAACAGTCCTCCAGACCCAGGAGAATAACGCATACAAACCCTGGCCTTCTTCTCGCATAAGCTAACAGTCGCCGAGCAAAAATACTCGACATACGACCGCGAGCTTCTCGCCATCTATTCAACAGTCAAATATTTTCAGCACAAGCTTGAAGGCCATGTATTTATACCGACCATCGCCCCCTGACCTTGCCCTAAAAAAAAAAAATCGGACACCTGTTCACCATGGCAACTCCGCCACTTTGATTTCATTGCGTAGTTCAGCACCGACATCAGACACGTCTCCGGCACCGACAACGTGGTCGCTGATGCCCTTTCCTGTGTTGCTGAATTGCACTTACCCCCCACTGATTACCCAGTCATCGCCCAGGCCCAGGAGAATGACACTGAGCTCCAGGCGCTATTGAACTCTAATGACACCGCATTAATTCTACGACCCATGCAGCTGGACTCGGCACACAGCATTTATTGTGACACCTCAGCCAGCAAGGTGCGACCATACATTCCGACCGATTTCCGATGCCAGATCTTCAGCACCATCCACAACCTGGCTACACCCCGGTATGCTTGCCACCAAGCGCCTCATCCAGGAACGTTTTGTGTGGCCGAGCATGGAAAAAGACATCACGGCATTGGCCAGAACTTGCGTGGAGTGTCAGCGTTCCAAGATTCACCGGCACAACCACAGTCCCATTCAGCAATTTGCCCCCACGTACACATCAATCTTGTGGGCCCCCTTCCCCCTCCAACGGGTACCACTACCTCCTAACCTGCACGGACAGATACACACGCTGGCCCGAAGCAACACTGCTCGCTGACATCAGCACTGAAACGGTCGCCTGCACCTTCATCTCTACCTGGGTCGCACGTTTCGGCGTACCCAGAGTCATCACCATCGACCAGGGCTGCCAGTTTCAGGCATATCTCTTCACAACACTCCAATCCCGGCTTGGCATTCACCAGATCTGTATGACGCCATACCACCCAATAAACACCGAGGCTCTTCCAATCGTGCTGCTCGGTATTCGCTCCGCATTCAAGGAGGATATCCAGGTCACAGCCACGTAGATGGTATACGGACAAACCCTCCGACTCCCTGGCGAATTCCTTCACCCTCCGATCACCACCAACGCCGACCTGGCGGAGTTTCTCCAGACGCTCCGGTAGACCATGGAGGCACTCCGTCCTGCACCTACATCGACGCACAACCACACAACCTGCTTCATGCATTCCACGCTGGAGCACTGCACACATGTGTTCGTGCGGTATGCAACTTAGGCCGTCTCTCACCGCGCCATACGATGGCCCCTTTTAAAGTAATCAGACGGACTGACAACCAGTTGACCATAGTTATCCACGGCTGCCGATCAACTATCCACGTTGACTGCCTGATGCATGCATTCCTCCTGACAGAAACAGACGACTTCAACCCGCCCTCTCGGCCATAACAAGCGCAGCCAACCGAACCCACCAGGATCCCTCCCCCTCAAGTGACAATCCACTCCGGCCGGCGCGTCAAGTTCAACCTGAAGTATCTGTGACACCCGTGCCACCGTTTCTCGGGAGGGGAGTACTATGGCGCCCCGTCGAATCTCTAATGAACGACACGAGATGGTGCCACCAATCGCAATCCTGTAACTGCGGGATTGCACTGGATCGAACTCTCGCTTTCAGGTTCGACAGGACACACACTTCGCTCTCTACAGCTGGTTGAGACACATCGCTCCTGGAATCGCAACGACCAAATGGACAGTCGCAGATTTCTATCTCATTCTGTTAATTATGTAAACTTATGTTAAGCCAATTTAATTGTAGTGTGAGAATAGTTCTTTAGTTTTCATTTAATGTTATTACGAGGTGAAATCAAAAAGTAAGTTGCACTTCCACGGTATGGCCATTTATTACACCACCTATACAAAAGCAACACGGGCTATAGCAGCATACAATGTAGGTTCACTTTTCCACATAGTCCCCAAGAGACCCTAAACATTTCTTCGAACGATCAACCAACTTTTCGATTCCTGATGCATAGAAATCTCCTCCAGCGTTTTGTAACCACACGGTGACAGCCGCTTTCACCTCCTCATCGTTTCGAAATCATTGTCCACCGAGTTCCGTTTTGAGCTTACCGAAAAGATGAAAGTCGCATGGTGCTAAGTCGGGACTGTATGGAGGATGTTGCCAAACCTCCCACTTGAATCGCTGCAGCAGTTCACATGTTTGGCGGGCCTTGTGAGATGTTGCATTATCGTGCAGTGATTTCACAATGAATGTCTGTGCAATTCACCTGTTTGGCCCTTAGAAATCGGATTGCTGCTCGCATCTCAAGTTTGGAGTGGACATCCAGTTGATGCGCCATTGCTTTTAGCCCGCTAGTTACACAGAACACGACAGGAAACCACAGCAACCGTCCTATTCGACATCTGCGCAGTGAATGTCCCTTCCTCCGCTTTGCCCAAGATTGTGCCACACAGTGCGCTCTTGCGGCGAGTTAGTGCAACTTACTTTTATATCCCCTCGTAAAAGATATGGAGTCAGATCAACCGTAGTAATATTTCAAACCACTACAGCACTATGGAGGATCTTCGCACTCGCAATCTTCTAACATCAGGCACATGTCCTTGAAGGTAACCTCAAGTGACTTGAATCCAGATTCTCCATGTAATCTAGCCACTTGGTTCTAGGCTGACCTCTTGGTCTCTTACTGCCTGGCTTGGAAAATAGTAGCTGCCTATGAAGACCAGTTTGCGGCATCTGTATCATGTCGCCATGTCAATGCAACCGAGATCTCTCAATGCGGAGAAGTAGCAGCTCAACACCGAAACACTCCCTTATTGTGCTGCTGTGCGCTCTGTCTAGAGGGATATATCCGCCACACCTTTCTGTAATCTCATTTCAACCACTTGAATTCTTTCTTTCATAACCCAGGATTCATGACTATAGGTGAGAAGAGGGACGAAGATTTGAAAACTGAGAGCTTGGCTTGCATAGGAATTACTCGTCATTTGTTGTTGAATAGGAATTTGTTGCCATGAGTAAACAAATACGACATATCATTCGTGATTGGAGATGGAACTGATAGTGGTCAGTAATTTATAATCATTTTGGGATTCCCAGTTTTATGGTTTTGGAATTATTTGTTATCTTTAAAGAAATCTTTCAGGAAATTTTTTAGTTTCAATTTTTTTGTGGCATGACTTTTAGAATTGTATAGCCCAAACCTGTTATAATGTTGAATTTCTAGTATAAGATAGGTATTATAAGTTTCTTTTAGACTTTAATCAAAACCTGGATCTTGAGATTTTTGGTATTGTGGGGTATAAGAGCATCTTCTTATTAGGTATATGTGCCATTTGAAAATGGATGATTTAAATGGTAGTACTTTTGAAATAGTTTCCTTTTAACTGTTACCAATTATTCAATCATTAAAATAGTTGTTAAGCAATTGGGTGTCGCACTTTACTCACCACACACAACATAATATTATTGTATGATTGTTCATTGTGCTGGGTGGATTTGGGAACAAAATAAAAGATGGTCTCTCTCTCTCTCTCTCTCTCTCTCTCTCTCTCTCTCTCTCTCTGTGTCATGCAACCGGTGTTATTGCCATTGACCTTCATGGGAAATTTTGGGATCTTGCTCAGTTGGAAGCATTTTGTTCCTTGCATCATCATCTGTTGAAGGTGCATTGTTACTAGTTGATGAATCCTCACTACCACCATCAGTTACTTTGGATGCATAAATTGTCATGAAATGTTGAGGGCATTTATGGAGATATGGCACTGGGAAAAACAGCTTTTTTCAAGTGGATCAAGTGTTTCACTGAGGGCCATGAAGGCTGCTAGGATGATGCAAGGTCAGGATGACCATCGATCTCCAGTGTTGATGAAAACATCTAATGTGTGTGGTATCTTTTGCTTTCTGATTGCTGATTCACTGTCCAGACGATTGCTGATGAACTGAATTTTGGAAAATCTTCTGTGCAGATGATTCTAACAAACCATTTAGGGTTGAAAAAATTGTGTGCAAAAATCGTTCTAAAGATGCTGTTACCTAATCAAAAACCGAAAAGGATCGAATGCTGCACTGACTGTAAACCTTCGCTCAAACTTCGGGTTTCCTTGAAAGGGTCATCACTGGTGAGTAAGACATTGAGCTGAAATCACAGAGCAAGGAATGGAAAACAAAGGATGAACCACGAATGAAAAAATGTTGAAAGTACCGATCAAAAATCTAGTTCATGCTGCTCAGTTTGCTTGTTTTTTTTGACATTTGTGGTGTTGTTTCCACAAATTACATCCTGAATGACAAACAGTGAATACTGCCATCTACATGGAGGTTCTTAAGCCCTTGAGGGATCGTTCGTGTCATGTGCGACCAAATTTGTGTGATGGTGAGGGATGGGTGCTACATCACGTTAGTGCGCCTGTACATTCAGCAGTGATTGTCCACTAGTTTCTGGCCCATAATTTGATCACCATGGTAGATCATCGTCAGAACTCACCAGACTTAAACCTCTTGTGGTTTCTTTTCTTCTTGAAATGCAAAATGGTCAAGTGGGGACGGCACTGGGATGATGTGGAGTTAAAACGTTAAACGATAAGCAGCTGAAGAGCCTGACTTCCGAGGACACCCAGGAATGTTTTGAACATTGGAAACAGAGATGGGGAAAGTGTATTGCTACAGATGAGGAGTATTATTAATGTATCCTAAATTTTCTAAAATAAAGTTTTTATGACCTCGATTCTTGTATTTATTGGACAGACCTCATATGTTTAGGGCTGGCATATAAAAGTATTATTTGCTCTGCTAAATATAGACTAGTATTATTTGTAAACTAATAAATATAGAAATTGACAAACTGAAGATCACACTTCAGTAATATAATAATTTAGGTGTTGAAAAGGAAGGAAAATTAGTATTATGTGCTCTATTAATGTTTTTTAAAGATTATAAAAATTATGATAATTTTTATTAATGTTTATAAAAAATAAAAAAAAAAAAACAAAAAAAAAAAAAAAAACATTTAACATAATATTCCAAAATAAAATAAAATTTAACAATATTCTGAAAATGAAAGAAAATATTCTCCTGTTAATGAATGTTGCTACATAAAGTGTTCATCTATATTCATCAAGAATTGCATTTGTTAATATCAAAGTGTTGATCAGTTTTTCCTGTTAATTTCTGTATTATGATTTTTTTCACTTCATATTTTAATTTTATATTTGCAGGTATAGACTTTAAGCAGAAAATAATTAATTTGGATGGTACTCCCATAAAACTGCAGATATGGTAAGTTTATAATGCAAATTTTTTAACACTACAGTTAATAATATAGTGTTTTTTTGATTCTAAGAAATAAAAAAATACCCAAAAGACTAAAAACAAAGCACATTATTAAAAGAAAAACAACATTCAATAGAGTATTATTCTTATTCTTTTAAGAACAGCTAATGCTATACTGAAGATCAAGGCAGAAAACATGTTCTATATACTATAGCAGCATATAATGTTACATGAAAAATTAAATCTCATTTACTCAAGCCTATATGAAAAATCAAATCTCATTTAATAAAGCTTACAAGAAAATTGTATTTCATTTCAATTCTAAGATTTCCATATTTGGTTTGTTAATGCAGTTGTTTTCAACAGTACCATTTGCTTTTGTCTAATTTATGATTGTAATGTTGCAACTAATGAGAAAACGGGGACATAGTGAGGCAAAGAAAGTTCATGCTCTGCCTGCCTTTGAATGAAGAATATGATAATGAAGTGTACATATGTCGTGTCGGCGAACAACAATTATTGTTGTCGCGCATGATGTTCATATTTGTTGTGGCGTTTTGTTTGTGTCATTGTCTCTCTTATTGTTATCGTTCCTTTGTTGATCGAGATGGTCGCTCTCTGTCTCTGAATTCCGTTCTGGATGGATGTCACCGTTTTCATCGTCGTCAACCACAGTCGATGTTCTATTGGGAGCCCACGAAACGCTGCCCACAGGTAATTAAAAACAGCCATAAGTAACATGTGCCTTCTCCCCCCCCCCCCCTCAATTCACCGAGTCCCAAATACACAACAGAATTTTGGTGTCAGAAGTGGGATTTAGAACATTTATCCCATCGTGGAATATTCAGATGCCGTACCATAATCTCTTCGTGCAATATTCCGTATGTAGAACGCCAATCCCATTGTAAATATTGAAGACAACAGCCCCCAGAAAATGCCAATTCCACAGCCAACTGTGAAGAAGAAAAGAACACCGTTCTCAACACAGGCTTCAGAGACAAACCAGTGAAGCCAAAAATAAAGATAATATGCAATAAAAGAGACTTTACCTACCTAGACAAAAGAACCCAACATGGCAGTACAACCTGAATTGATGCAGGAGTTGTCTAAAATGATAGCCTCTACATTACACATGGCCACAGACACGGCCGTAGCGCAGCTGGAGACAGTGACCCCCGCTCCTGGCGCGGAGCGTGCTCCAGAACTCGCTATCCCACGACTTTCCCCATTTACAATGCCGCAATATCGAATGGATGACGAGTCGTCTGTCGGGGAATATTTTAAATGCTTTGAGTGGGCGCTACAGCTCTCTAATATTCGCGACGCCCAATATGCCGCCTATGCTCGTATATATATGGGGGCAGAGCTGAATGGCGTGCTGAAGATCCTAGCCAGGCCTAAAGAACCGGAAACCATCTCGTATGAGGAACTCAAATTGATTTTGACAAGCCATTTCAATCAACCATGAAATAAATGCGTCGAAAGTGTCAAGATGAATCCAGAGTCCAGATGAATCAGTGGCCCAGTACGCATTCCAACTACGAAAGAGCGCTGCCTATTGCCAATACGGGGATTTTTTAGATCTTATACTCATCGAGCAATTTTTATACGGTTTGCGTTCCCCAGAGACGCGAGACGAGATCATCGCGAAGCAGCCGGATGAGATCCGATAAAGCCTATGCCATTGCACAAAGTTTAGAAGCCACCTGGGCCATTGGAAAAGTGGTAAGTCAGCCAATTACGGAAGACACAAATAAATTTGGATATGAGTCTCCGGCCACGAAAACGAACCATCATGGGAGAAACCGACAGAAGAAGCTCCCAAGCTGTCAAGCAAATCCAAGCAATGAGCATCACCATTCCACAACCAATCACCACTCGTCCAACAGGAACAAGATGGTGCCGAAGAAACCATGTGGCATGTGTGGCGGTCAACACTGGACAGACACCTGTCGCTTTAGAACCGCAACCTGTTACTCCTACCAAATGACTGGGCACGTAACTAAGGCATGTCGGTCCAAGACTAAAGGGACGCATCGTTCTTCACCCAATGAAACATCAGTACCAGTAGATCGGGTCCAGATGCTTAATAAACTGCAGGGGACCTCGAACCAAGAAGCCATCCACCCAAACCTGATCGATGTCCAAATCGATGGAAAGACTCTGCAAGTGGAGGTTGACATGGGAGCACCTTGTGGTATTATAGGTGTCACCCGTCTGCACAAAGTCAAGCCCCAAATACATCTGCAGAAGACCGACTGGCAGTTCCGGAGTTACATTGGTCACCAAGTGCGATGTTTCGGCAAAACAAAAGTCCAGGTTACCATTGGGAGCACCAGCCGGAAAATGGATCTTTATGTAGTCGAAGGTAACTCCACAGGACTGATGGGCCGCGATTGGATCTCCAGTTTTGTACACGAAATAAGATTTGCAAACTGTTCATGCCCATGCAAGCCATCCAGGAGAGCCAAGGCAAGGGACTGCTCACCGAGGAACAGCAATCCCGATTAGACAGACTAACCAAAAAACACGGCAGGGAAGCTGAAAGGGCCGCCAGCTACAGTCCATCTTGTGCCAGATGCCACCCCCGTATTTGCCAGAGCAAGAGACGTTCCCCTTGCTTTACGGGAGCAGTATGCCAAAGCAATCGAGGAGAAGATCAAGGCCGGATTCTGCGAGAAGGTCGACTTCTCCGAAAGGGCATCGCTGACCCATGTGGTGATGAAGAAAAACTGAGCACTACACATCACGGGTAATTATAAACCTACGGTGAACAAACAGATGATTGTGGACGAACATCCAATCCCCAAGATAGAGAGAGGATATCTTTAACAAAATGAGAGGGGCAGCATGGTTTGCTCACCTTGATATCACAGATGCATACACCCATCTGCCAATCGATGACAAATTTCGGGAGATACTAACGGACTGGTCAGACCAACCAGGGCCGTCTATGGTGCCACCAATATCCCAGCACTTTGGCAGCGTCGGATGGAAGAAGTTTTCCGCGATGCGCAGAACGTCGTCAACTCCTTCGATGACATCATCGCGTTCACCCCGACTTTTGATGGACTCATTGGAGCATTGCGCCAAACGCTACATCGATTGGACAACTACAGCTTCCATCTCAACAGGAAAAAGTGTGTGCTCGCAGCCACTTCATTGACTTGCTTGAGACATATATTAGATAAAAATGGACTGCACAAGTCCAATGACCATATCATAGCCATGCAAAGGGTCCCAACACTGACGTCATCCGAGTAACTTTAACTTTTCCTGGGAAAGGCGACGTACTATAGTGTTTTCATACCCAATTTGTCCCATAGAGCAAGACCACTACGAGAAATGCTGGGCCGAGACAAATTCGTGTGGACAAAGAAGTCTGAAAGGCATATGAGGAATTAAAGAACACCCTCATCTCGCTGCAGGTCCTCATCCAGTATGACCCTTCTCTTCCAGTCATTCTCGGCAGAGACGCCAGCAATTTCGGACTGGAGGCTGTGCTAAGCCATCGCCTGGCCAACGTGTTAGAGAGACCCATAGTTTACGCCAGCCGGTCTCTTTTCGAAACAGAGAGATGCTATCCCCAAATCGACAAAGAAGTCTTAGCCATTGTATGGTCCGTAAAAAAGCACTTCAAATACCTGTATGCACGGAGATTTGAATTGGTCACCAACCACAAACCACTGACGCCGATATTCCGCCCTCATAAATCTCTCCCGACCATATGCATCAGCCGCATGGCTTATTATGCGGACTATTTAAGCAATTTTATCTATGTAATTGTCTACAAGCCAACCAAAGAACATAGCATTGCAGACTATTGCTCACGAGTGACATCAATCAATAGGGTAGAAGAGGAGGAGGAAGATGGATTTGAAGAATTTGTTATCCTCCAAATGAGCCAGTTGGCCATCCGATCAGACGATATTGCAAAAGTCACCTGAAGCGATCCAAGACTGGGCCGGATCGTCCAGGAACTTGGACGAGGTCGTGACCTAACCCGCTCCGGTTTTAAGGCACCCGAGGACAAATACACAACGAGCGCTGGTTGCCTGTTGTACAAGCATCGAGTAGTGATACCACTACGGCAACCAGTCCTGGATGACCTCCACAGAGGCCATCTAGGAATGGGTAAGATGAAGGGCCAACATCGAACGCACCGTCAAATCGTGTGCCAATTGTACAACGTTCTCCAGTCATCTCCCCAGTACCTAGTACCCCAAAGGCCCATAGGAGAGGATCCATGTAGATTACGCCGGACCAGTATTGGGTAAAATGCTGCTTATTATTGTCGATGCATACAGCAAATGGGTGGAAGTCAAGGTAACCTCGTTGACGAATGCAACAGCCACCATCGACATCCTGGATGAACTGTTCGCGAGATATGGGATTAGCGACTGTGGTAGTCTCAAACAATGGTCCCCCAGTGTGTCGCCGACGAATTTATAAGTTACCTCAAAATGCGAGGAGTGAAGTTCCATAAGCACACAGCGCCCTACCACCCATCCACAAACAGACAAGCCAAACGATACGTTCAGACTGTTAAAAGTGCTTTAAAAGCTATGGGAACCACCCCAGCTAGTTTACAACGGAACTTAACTATACTAAAGATTCTTTACGTTGGGGAGAAATAATCTATATTATATAATCTGTTTCTCCAACAATCAAGTTTATTATAAAATTTGAAAAAAAACCCAACATTTAATAAGAAAACAAAAAAATAAAATGATTTAAAAAATCCAACCCCTTCCCTGTTGACAATGCAACTAACCCATCTCCAAATCTACATACTAATCTTTTATTTATTTTTTTTTCAAATCCATTTTAAAATAATTATTTATAAATTCATAAGGGCTTAACAAACTGATATCCACATTCTCGAAATTTGACTGAAAGTCCAAATGATCAAAAGCAAAGAGAATGTTTTTTTGATATCTTACAAACATTGCCCTTATGTTACATCGCATTATCATAGCTTTAACGTTCTCGAGAGGTCGACTCTCATCATCCAAGAAGACCCTCCACCTGCTGGAAACATTTTCATGGGAAGTCCTCAAACTTCCTCTGTACAGCCCTTACATCTTCCCATGTGACTCCCATATTTTTGGCCCCTTAAAAATATCACTGACAGGTCATCGGTTCACCTTTGACAAGAAAGTGCAAAACACTGTGGAAAAAGGATCTGTATGCAACCCAGGAATTTCAACACTGAAGCCATCATTCACTTCTTACGCTCTGAGATCAGTGCCGTCATTATCAAAGGTAGTTATGGGTATGCGTCATGTTACGCATTAACTGTAAGTCAAATATTCTGTATTTAAAATATTCTGTAATTAAGCATTCTGTAATTAAAATATTCTGTAATTAAAATATTCGTTAGATATAACCATAGTCTCCTTTGTATTTGGACACACCTTATACTTACTATATTTACCCATAATGAGTGATATGGCCATCTGTACACTAAGTTGTGCTGAAATATATTTTATTTGTTATATTTCTTCACACTTAATTATTTGCTTTTATTCCCACTAATAAATGATATAACATCAAAAGTCATTAGCGTTCTCCCATGCCTCCCATGCTCCCGTTTTGGTCTATCATACAATATCTCAAAATAATCTCAAAGCAAAATAGATTAATTGAATAATGATTTTTTCCATTGAAAAATGGAAGGAAACATCATTACCTGATGTTTGGAGGTTCATCTCCAGTATATAATAATTATTTATCTGTGAGATTAATTGAATGTTTAATGAACGACAAAACATAAGATGAGTACATTCAATTACCGTATGACTACGATAGGCCACAGCTCTAAACCCAAAAAAATTGAAAATTTTAGAAGTGTGGCTGCAAAAGAGTGTGGCTGAATAATTTTTTTCTCTGAATTAAAAAGAATCATTATTGTTAATTTTGGATAGAACAAAAAAAAAAAAAAAAAATCTAATTACTTCGTTTTAGTGTCCCATAGTATATTACATAGTAAATTAGATAGTAATTTTATTATTTATAAGTATCTAAATTATTTTTATATACTTAATGAAACTTTTATACATTTATTAATGAACTGTGTAAGTAATTATAGTAATCTCAACATCAACGAACGGACTCATTCTCGAAACATGTTAAATGAGCTCTCCGTAAACTTTGAAGGCAGAACGAACCACTGTGGACTACTTGTGAGCTTAAAATGTTGATTTGTGTCATCTATCGGTGTTCTATTGTTTAAAGTTGATATACTTTATTGATTTCATTATGAAGCCATAATTTTATTTAAGCAGTTATCCGCTATTTATTCACTGCAAGTTGGAGTTTACCATTGCGTTGGATGGGAATAGTGGATAAATGCATATCTAACAAGGAGACTCCAAGTGCTCTGACTCACCGATTTTGATGAAAAAAATTGGACGAGTAGATTACTTCAAATAAAGCTCTCATGCAAAGCCATTCGACGCACTTCTCAAAATTTGCAGAGAAAAAAAATTATTAAGCTTTTTGCCAATTCAGATTAAGTAGAAATAGCTACATTGTTGCAGCTACAGTTAACAGCTTAAAGTGACTCAGCGGTAACGCGTTGGCTTCTGGTGAAAACAACCTGGTTTCGATTCTCAGGATTCGATTTTTTTTTTTTCCCCTGAAATTTTCCTTAATATATATAGAAGTTAAATGTAACATTTTTTAAACATAATCGCAGTTTTCCAATTCATTGTCGCTATTTTTTCGTAATTATTATAGAAGGAATGCAAAAGAAATGACCGTAATATGCTATGAATGAACAACTATAAATGAACTTTATAAAAATAGTTAACCGTTAACCGTAATATTACCATTTTTTTTAAGTAATAATAGCGATTTTTTGCAATAATTACAGCTTTTTTCTTTTGTTCAAAAGTTGTTAATGTCTTTTATTCTTTTTAGGCGATGGATTCTAATCACTATCCGAAGCCGATACAGATTCTGGTGTACATTCTGAAAATTGTTCTTCTTCGTCTTATGGCTCTTTGTCTAATATTAATTCATCGGTCTCTACAATTTTCATTTCCGAAATCATGTTCACGACATGCATAAATAACTCTGCCAATTAATTCAACAGTTGTTGAAATAATGTACGATGAAGAATTTACAGGTATATAATCTGCGTCGATTAACAATTTTTCGCATACTTTTATAGCACTTGCAAGTTCTAATTTTAAGACTTCAAATTTTGAGTCATCTTGATATGCTGAATTGCTTGCTTAACATGTAATATCCATTTCGGAAACCTTTTTACATGTCCTGTCACAAGAAAAAACAGCAAGAGACTAGCATATCTGTGACAAGTTATAACTTCCTATTTCCTAGGAGTGGAAATTTGCTAGCAACGGAAATTTACTATTGCTTCTCTACCTCTCTTTACCTGCATGTAAATATTTATTAAGGTTTTTGCATTCTTCAATAAAATAAATATTACTTGTTACAGATTTAAGATATACCATAATTTTCGGGAGATAATACGTGCATTATGCAAAATAAAAGTTAAAAAAATCATTACTATCGTTTGCTTATTAAAATTTAAAATATGTCTTGGTTTTATTGAATTATTAAAATTTTAAAAAGCAGACGATATCTTCAATTGCTGTTACAAAAGCCTGTTTCCCTTTCCACTGAGATTCCGGGTTTTCCCAGCATCTTAAGATGGCCACCAAGCTGAGATGCCTACGAGCATATGGTTTAGCAACTATTATTTCACGTGAAATCTGTAACAATAAAGTTCAAAAAGTGAGGCAAATCACTCAACCATTAACTAGAGGTAACAGAGTCATAAATGCAATACATGAATGCTACTAGTCTTAATCATCTCAGTCAAGGAATTTTAGATGACACTATTCCGCATTTTTACTGATGTTTGGTACTAAACGATCTTTATAAAGATGTCAAGATAAAACGTTTGAATTATCTTTCAAATGGATATATTTTGCATGGCAGACAATTCAAGAAAATACAACATGAAATGTTTTTGTGAAAGCAGGAATTACCTCTTTTATAGATGATTCAATCAGGAGAATCCAAGTCAAGTAAGATACAGTAATTAGGCCTAACAATGAACTGCTTACTGAAATGATGAAAGGATTTTAAAGGATTTTGCTTAGACAGAGACGTTTCTGATTTTGAAGGATTTTAAATAAATTTATTTCTGATATAATGTAATTTTGTATTAATGAATAAATGTTGTTTTGATAATTAATTTTGAAAAATTCACATTTCTTCATTTTTTGGAAATATAAGAAGTCTAAAGCTTTTAAAAACCACACAACCATAATGCACTGCACGTTTGAACAAATATGACGGAGCATTCCCTGTTGCTGAATTGCATATCTTAGGTATATAAATTGCGTATAATACACTGATGCGTATTTTTTATGGAAATTTTTCCAAAACTTTGCAAAAACTTAGATGCGTATTATACACAGGTGCGTATTATATACCGAAAATTACGGTATTTATAATTTTAAAGATTTTATTGCAGATTTCTTTGGCTAAAATAATTATGTTTTGTTAAATAAACTTTATAGTTGTTCATTTATAGCGTATATTACGGTCATTTCTTTTGCATTCCTTCTATAATAATTATGAAAAAATAACTACAATGAATTGGAAAACTGTTTAAAAAAAATGTTACATTTAACTCCTATATACAGGGTCTTTATAATTAAAGTTCCATTTTGACATGGCCATAAAAAAAAAACCTGCTTGACCCAAAGCTATAATACTTGGTAATATTATACAAGAGGGCATGGGAAGTTCATAGCCACCAAAAAAAAATTAGTTCAAATGGTCACCACTAGCATGGAATGGCGCTCTATGCAATATTCGTATACGAAATTAGACAAAAGACACAGGTTAACAATGTGGTTTATGCACATGTGCTTTACAAGTCATTTGGTTTTCAGAAACAAGAAAGGGAGCCTCGTTGTCAGTATGCCTCATTTGTTACTAGTCGACGATGCCTGTTACCATGCAAGACCGTGCATTTCTGGTTAAATGTTATTATGAATGCAATAACAGTGTATGGCAGGCTTTGCAATATTATCATACCGTTCGACAAATACATGTACGTCGGGGGCCAATGACACCGCAGAATTTGAAGAAGATGATGACAAAGTTTGAAGCCACAGGTTTGTTATCGGTAACACCTAGCCGAGGAAGGAAACTTGTCTCTGAGGCAACCGTGGAGGCTGTTTCATTAGCCGTAGAGGAAGCAAAAATGGAAACCTCACAAGGGGCGTGCAGCGTAAGTGCTGTTGCATGTCGAATGGACTTAACCACTGAGTACGGTGTACAAGATCGCACGTAAAGTGCTGCGATACTACCCATACAAAATCCACCTTGTCCAACAACTCGAACCTAACGATCTTCCTCGTAGAGAAACCTTCGCATTGGAATTCCTTGCACGGATGGAGGTGGACGAGCATTGCCATAGAACATTTTGTGGACGGACGAGGCCCATTTTTACCTGAATGGGGATGTCAACACCCATAACTGCAGGATTTGGGACACCAGTCCCCCTCATATTCTCCACCAAATTCCATTGCATTCTCCTAAAGTTGCCGTTTGGTGTGGTATGACAGCAAATATCATAATTGGACCGTATTTTTTTGAAGAGCAGTCGAGAGATGGACTCGTGACATGCACTGTGACTGCTGCTCGCATGGCGTTGATGCTAAGAAGTTTTGTGATACCAGAACTTCAGCAACGTGACATTTTAGACACAACGATTTTTATGCAGGATGGGGCTCCACCTCATATTGGTACATGTGTCAAACAATTACTTCCGCAACATTTCACAGATGAACGGATTATAGGCCGAAACTTCCCCCTTTCTTGGCGATCCTGGTCACCAGATATCAACCCCTGTGACTTCTGGCTCTGGGGTTACCTCAAAGCCACTGTTTATGGTGATAACGTCAGGAATTTGGCGGAACTGAAAGATGCGTTACGCCGACAGGTGCCCAACATTCCTCCTGATATGCTACGAGCTACAGTTGAGAACGCAGTAATCCGGTGTAACCTGCTTTCAGTAAATGGTGGAGGCCACATTCAACATGTAACTAATTTTAGTAACGATTAAAGATACTGTCCCAATTACTGATGCTGCAGGAAATAGTCTCCATGTTGCCTACACCAAATGTGTGTGTGAGCATTACACGCTTATATCGTGAAAATGAGCTAAAATAACTAATGTGATTTACAAATGTGAGATTTTTGGTTCGTAATGATCAACCTATGTCTTCGTGTCTAATTTCGTATACGAATATTGCATAGAGCGCCATTCCATGTTGGTAGTGACCTTTTGAACTAATTTTTTTTTTGGTGGGTATGAACTTCTCATGCCCTCTTGTATAATATTACCAAGTATTATAGCTTTTGGTCCAGTAGTTTTTTTTTTATGGCCATGTCAAAATGGAACTTTAATTATAAAGACCTTGTATATTAAGGAAAATTTCAGGGAAAAAAAAAACACTGTGGCCCCCACGGGAATCGAACCCAGGTTGTTTTCACCAGAGGCCAATGCGTTACCGCTGAGCCACTTTAAGCTGTTAACTGTAGTTGCAACAATGTAGGTATTTCTACTTAATCTAAATTGGTAAAAAACTTAATGATTTTTTTCTCTGCAAATTTTGAGAAGTGTGTCGAATGGCTTTGCATGAGAGCTTAATTTGAAGTAATCTACTCGTCCAATTTATTTCATCAAAATTGGCGAGTCAGAGTACTGGAGTCTCCTTGTAAGTAAGCGATAGTTTAAATTACTGATTTTCTTCCGTGACCTGCTCCTATTGTATGTATATTAAAATACATCGGTCTCATTATGCCTAAAGACCAAGTGTCAAATAAAAAAAACTAACGTCTCAGCACGCAACTAATTCTATGCCCTCGAAGTCCAACATGGAGGATTCCTCACTGAATTTGACTGAATCTTCATTCTTAGCATTAACTGACAGCCCTACGTTCTGGAATTGAGTTTTGAAGACGTTTATCAATAAGCTCTCAGCACTCTTGGACAGCAGGTTGACTGATGTTTCAAATAATTTAACTGTTGCCACTAACCGTCTAAATACTGTTTCATCTCAGTTAGAAAATTTGGAAACTAAGTGAAAAACATTACCGATGAAAGTGGATAATTTAGAAAAAGAACTTTTTTCTGATGATCAGTCTAGGATGGATTTATTATATGAAGAAATAGATAATATGGAGCAACATTCACGCCGATCAAATATTCGTATTTTTGGCCTTGCCGAACAGCCGTCTGAATCGCTTTCAGACGTATTGTCAGCGCTTATCACCGAGAACACTGATGTGTCTTTGAATCCCTCAGATATTATAGCAGCACATCGCTTGAACCCACGTAATTCATGATCACACGTCCTGTAATACTGAAGGATTTAGTGATAAAAAAAACCAGAGAAAATTAAAATCACGTTATCCGCAAATTGCCATGGTGGAAGATCTAATGGCCAGACGCTATAAATTACTCCGAGAAGCGAAAGCCAGGATTGGGGTTGCCAATGCCTGGAGCTTCAGTGGAGTGATTTTTACGAAAGATACTATGGGCAATATAAGAAAAATTAGAAATGTAGCTGATTTGAGCTGACTTATTGATTATTCTCTGGCAATTTTACTCTTAATTTTAATTTTTTTAATTTTTTATATTTACTGATTTATGTTTGTTATTTATGGCTTTAGTATTTTATTGTTTTATTTTTCGTATTTAATTTGGCACTTAATTTTGAGTGTAGTTTCAGTTCGTTTTGCTTTTCGTTATTAGTTTTTTGATTTTGCTTTCATAATTACTTATAGTTTAGGGTTATTATGAATTTATTAGTTTAATTTTATTTTATTTTCATTTTCTACTTCTTTTATGTAGTTTTATTTAGTAGTAATCTTACTTTATTATATAGTGCACGATGCGTTTTACTGATCCGATCTCGACTGAAGACACACAAACACTGAGCTGGCGAAATTACCCGTTCATACTTTGAAAAGCGGGTTATCAGTTTTCACGTTGAATATTCGGAGCCTGTATGCCAACATCACCTGCATATTGTTAAATCTTGAGTGGCTCTCTATCGTGCCTGAGCTTTTAATTTTTTTATGCAGAGGGGTGACATTTATAATATCATAAGGTGCTCCCGTGTCAACTTCCATTTGCAGGGTCCTCCCGTTGAATTGGACATCGGCCAGGTTGGGTGGATGACTTCTTGGTACGAGGTCCCCTGTAATTGGTTTAGCGTCTGGACTCAATCCACTGGTACTTGTGTTTCATTGGGTGAAGAACGACGTGTCCCTTTAGTCTTGGACCGACATGCTTTTGCTATGTGCCTGGTAATTTGGCAGGAGTAACAGGTAGCGGCCCTAAAGCGACATGTGTCAGCCCAGTGTTGACTGCTACACCTGCCACACGGTTTCTTTGGCATCGTTTTGTTCCTGTTGGACGAGTGGTGGCTAGTTTTGGAACGGTGACGCTCGTTGCTTGGATTTGATCGGCGGCTTGGGAGCTTCTTCTACCGATTTCTCCCACGATAGTTCATTTCGTGGCCGGGGACTCATAGCAGAGTTTATTTGTGTCTTCCCGCTTTTCCCATAGCCCAGGTAGCTTCAAGACATTGTACAATTGCATACATAGGCTTTGTTTAACTCATCTGGCTGCTTCAAGATGATCTCGTCTCGCGTCTCTGGAAGAATTGCTCGATGAGCATTCGATCTAGAAAATCCCCATATTGGCAATGGGCAGTGCTTTCTCGTAGATGAAGTGCGTACTGGGCTACGGATTCATCGGGATTCTGGATTACAGTTCCAAACTTGACACTCTCGACGTATTTATTTCTAGGTCTGTCGAAATGGTTCGTCAATATCAATTTAAGTTCTCCATACGGAGTGATTTTTGGTTCTTTAGGGCTGGCGAGGATCTTCAGCACGCCATTCAGCTTTGCCCCCATATGTACACGAGCATATGCAGCATATTGGGTGTTGGGAATATTTGAGAGCTGTAGCACCCATTCAAAGTGCTTAAAGTGTTCCCCGGCAGACGTCTCGTCGTCCATTCGATACGGCGACATCGTAAATGGGGGAGGACGTGGGATAGAAGGTTTTTGAATACGCCAGGAGCTGGAGTCGCCATCGCCAGCTGCGCTACGGCCGTATCTGTGGCTACGTCTAACGCAGGGGCAATTATTTTTGACAGTTCCTGCATCGGTTCAGGAGGTACTGCCATGATGGATTTTTTTGTCCACTAGGTAAGTCAAGTCTCTTAAATTACTTCTTATCTTTATTTCCCTTCACTGGTTGTCCCTGGAGCCTGTGTTGAGAACGGCGTTCTATTCTTCTTCAGAGTTTGGCTATGGAAACAGTGTTCTCTTGAGGCTGTGGTCTTCAATATTGGCGATGGGATTGACGTTCTTCAATCTGAATATCCCACGTGAGATTAAGGTTCTACAACCGAATGTTCCACGATGGGTTTAACGTTCTCTATCCCACTTCTGACACCAAAAATTCTTGTTGCGTTTTTTAAGACTTGGGGAAATGGGGGGGGAGGCATACAGTTACTTAATCGCTACTGATATTTATCTGTGGGTAGTGTTTCATGTGGCTCCCAATGGAACATCGACTGCAGTTGAGGACGATGCATAAAGACTTCCATCAGTCGGAGTTCGGAGATGGAGAGAGAGAGATCATCTCGATCGACAAAAGGGACGATAACAATGTGAGAAACAATGACACATACAGAACGCCACAACAAATATGAACATCGTGCAAGACAACAGTTAATGTGTTGATCGCCGACACAACATCGATTAGCGATCGATTTACCTTTTCAAAAAGTGGTTAATCTTCACTATCCGCACAATCACAAATGCAAGTCCCACTCTCAGCCCTGCGGGCCTCGCTGGTCACTACATCGTCCCTCTTCCGGGAGCAAATTACTGATATATACCCCAACCTATTTGCTTACAGGGAGCAGTTGGTTTCCCCCTGGCCGGTTACAGGAATCGCGACAATTCAGTTTGCGGAATCAGTCATTGGGTGATTGCGCGGCTAGTGAAGATTAACCCAAAAATGCATAAAGTGTAACAGAATTTTCGTATAAAAAGATAGGAAGCAAATATAAGAGAAAATAGGTATAATATGAATTGGCTATCGACCAAAAATTATTCCGCTATTAAAAAAAAATACTCATCTATAACTGTGAAATCGGGAGTTGTTTTTTTTTTTTTTTTGGTAAGGGAAGGGGTATTCTTTATAGAAGAAAGAAATTGAACTCTGTTTATCGTACAAGGCAATTGTACTTATTTATACAAAATTTATAGTAAAATAGAGTCAAGTTATTGCTCGTTTTTTTTTTTTTAATAACTCCCTCCCCTTTCCCCAACTGAAATGAAGAGTAGTGTCAGTGATGTTGTAAGTGTAATGATTTTTGGTTGATAGTCTGTACATGTATATACGCCTATATTTGATCAGTAGTCAATACATATTTTATATTTGCTTCCTATCTTTTTATAGGAAACTTCTATTATATTTTATAATTTATGAAAAGGTAAATCGATCATAGATCGGCAAAAATTATCCGATAAAAACACGGTGGATTTGAGTTCATGACTTTAAATTAACCAGCTTTTGTTGAACCGTTTTCTAACAATGAAATTAATATTCTAAGCCTTCAGAACAATAATTAACTAGTCACATATATTTTCATTCATAAATTATTTTGAAGTTTACGTGTTAAAGCGATAGTCGGCGATTCCTTCAACCCACTCTACTCCAAGGTGTTGTGATGTCATAGAATGCTCTATCGCGCTATTGGTCAGCATTTCGTTGATACAACCATGGACGTTGCTGATGAAATAAAAGTTATACTCGCTCATTAAAACTAAATTACTGTAACTATTTACACATTTCATTAATAAATTTACAAAAGTTTCATTAAACATGTAGAAATAATTTAGAAGGTTATATTAATAATAAAACTGCTGTCAAAATTACTATTTAAGATACTGTGGGACGCTAAAATGAAGTAGTTCGATCTTTTTATAGACACTAGAAGTTTGCAGCCTAAAGTGAATTGCGGCCTTTATACGGTTATTTTTTCGTTCTACCGTCAAATTTGCGGCTGCAGCCTAAAGTGAGTGCGGCCAATATTCGAAAAAATACGGTATACTCTGTCCGATGAAAGTTTGACAGGGCATGTCCAGTAAATTTCAGCTTTCAATTGTTTAGGCATTGTTGCAAAATGAAATTAACAATGTCTAACAATTGAAATTGGATTGAATTTAACTTCCGGCTGCGGTCGAGAGCGGTCGTACATCATGCGCTCTCCTTAGCTTACTCTCAGTAAGCAAGCCATAGACCTTACGACATGCTCGGTTATTGGATTATAATTATTATTATTATGCCGTCTTTGATTTTGGACTGAAATTAATAATTAAATGCACTTACTTATGGCGAATTGTGTAATATCGATATTCCCTAACTGAATGGACTTTTCCAAATAGCCCACAGGGTGAGAAGGTTCTCAATTGTGATATCATTGTATTTTATTGATTAATGTCATTGCTCCTTAGCTACACTCGTTAAGCTTAATATTATCTGAAGATATTACATTATTTCTCCACCATAAATTGCGACTATGCCGAACTTTGCCGAACTATGCCGAACTTTGCCGAACTATGCTGAACTTACCATAAATTGCGACTATGAGAAAGTGACGAAACCTTCTTCAACTCGATCGGCTTCTGGCGGGACACCCCTAAAGTCTACATCCGATGAACCTTCCTTATCAGCGATTGAATCTGCTATTCTGACACTTTTCGAGCGCTCGAACTTTTGGAGTCTGATTTCTGATAAATTCATTGATAAACTCTCCGAACTTTTAGACACCAAGTTATCAGCGGTGAACAATAATTTAAGTGAACTAACTTCTCAGTTGAACGGTATATCGACACAACTGAAGTCGCTCGATACAAGATGTAATTCGCTCCAAGATAATCTCGACAAGTTAAACAATGAACTTTACGTCGGCAATTGCTCCAGAATTGACCTGATTGCTGAGGAACTGGATAACCTCGAGCAACACTCGCGACGGGGCAATTTGCGGATTTTTGGTCTGGCCCAACAACCATCTGAAATACTCGTCAATAAGCTGCCGACGCTCTTTGCCGACAATTTAGATGTTACGATAAGTCCTAAGGATATCGTCGCGGCTCATCGGTTGGGCCCTCGCATGTCTGGTAAACCTCGCCCTCTAATTGTTCGTTTTTCTTCCTATTTACTTCGAGATCTTGCGATTAAAAACCGTATGAAGTTGAAGTCTCGGCAATCGCAAGTGGCTATCATGGAAGATTTAACAACTGCACGATATAAACTTCTGCGGGAAGCAAAAGCACGTTATGGTAAGACCAATGCCTGGAGTTTCAGTGGGTCAGTATTCGTTAAAGACATAAATGGTCAGACCAGACGTATGAAACGTACCAGCGATATCCACTCGACTTGAGTTGACCTTATTTTTTGACTCTAGTTTTTATATTTTTGTTTACATTTTTGTCTACAATTACTAGCTTGTAATAGGGTTTTAGTATGTAACTTCATAGTTATTGGCGTGCTTACATCTTGTTTTATGTAATTTGCGTTTTTCGTTTGTTTTACTAGTTTTTGTTATGTATAATTTATCTCATCTTTAGATATATTAATTTGGCTATTAGCTTTGTTTAGTTTATAATTTTATATTTTCATTTTTAGTTTAGTTAAGGTTTTTCTTTTTGATTTTCATTTTTAGTTTATTATAGTTTGTTAAGTTATTGTGACCCATTTTTTCCACTTGTTGTTTGTAGTATTGAATCTAATCACATATGCGATGACTTTTTTAAAACCGATTCCTTTGGAGGAGGCCAACTGCAATTTGCAGAAACTACCGGTCAACATGTACAAGATTGGTCTATCCTTTTTTATATTAAATACGCGTAGTTTATTCGCGAACCTTAACTGTTTGCAAGTAAATCTTGAATTATTGAAACTGACACCTAAAGTCTTAATATTTACTGAAACCTGGTTGTTTGACCAGCATGATGCACCTCTGATAGAAGGCTACAAACCCGTTTCTATTACACGGTCCAACAAAAGAGGGGGCGGTGTTAGTATTTATGTTGTATCAAGTCTGACGTTTTCTATACCCGAGCAAAGCTCCATCGTCACCGAAGACTGTGAAATCTTATCGGTTCTTGTTAATAAAAAATGGATAATTATGGCGATTTATCACCCTCCATCGGGTTCACTGAAGAAGTTCGGTTCTTGCTTAACAGAATTATTACTCCGATTTCAACAGACTGGTTATCAGATATTGATCGCAGGCGATTTTAATGAGGATTTTAGTTCTCCACCACCAAACTTGTATTATATACTTGATCCCATTACACGAGCAGGCTTAGTTCCATCGATTTCCGTGTATTCGCACTATTCCTCTTTTTTTAAGAAGTATACTGCGATTGACACCTGCTTTGCTACACTTGAACCTATCTTCAGTTGTTCTCTTGATGTCCATATTACTGATCATTTTCCTGTCTTACTAGTGTTCAACTCGACTAAATTAAGTATAATTCCTCCTATAGCTTATAGGAAACGTCTAATTTCTGACCACTGTTTGGCAGTTCTTGAATCTTACCTATCTCTTACCGACTGGCCTTGTCTATTATCTCATACTTTAGATGTTAATCTAATGTTCGACGCCTTTTTACACCATGTTCAATTTGGTTTCGATCAATATCTTCCGTTTCTACGTGCTCAAAAATCATCTAAATTTATTGCCCAGCCGAAGAAGCCCTGGACTACTCCCGCTCTCTTGTGTGATATATCTAAGAAGAACAAATATTATTTAATCGCCCGACGATATCCCACTCCAGAAAATATTAAACATTTTAAGGATTTCTCAAACAAGGTGCGTGCAAAAATTAAAAGGGTTAAGCGGGAATACTTCAAAGGGCTCTTTTCGCGAATTATTTCCAAGTAAATGGCAAGTCATAAAAGACCTTGCTCAGGACAGGAAATCTTCTCCCCTCCCCTTTGATAGTACAGGTGATGTTAATAGAGAAAACTTGACAGTATTTCTTCAGACCTTGTTACCTGGTCCATCAAATGTCTCTATTGATTCTGTCAATGATGAGGATACAGTTCAATTTGATAAAAATGTTACTAGTTTTTTTGTACCCCCTACTACCTCGGAGGAGATTAAAAGTGTTATGTGTAAATTGAAGTCTTCTATGGCATTAGATCCTTTGGGCTTACCCTCAAAAATATTGGCTAACTTCAATCGATTATTAGCTCTTCCTTTGACATATATCTTTAACCATTCTATAAATGTAGGCGTTTTTCCCACAGTTCTGAAACAAGCTAGGGTTACTCCGATTTTTAAAACGGGGGACCCTCTTCTTTATGCCAACTATCGTCCTATTACCTCTTTACCGTTCTTTGCAAAGGTATTCGAGAGACTCTTTCATACACGTTGGTCGCAATACATATTCTCCAACAATTTTATTACTACATGCCAGCACGGCTTTGTGCCTAAGCGAAGCGTTGAGACTGCGTGTTATGAGCTTCTCGAATATGTTTCAGCTGAGATGGCTTCTAAAAATTATGTATCGGCAGTTTATATTGATTTTACCAAAGCTTTCGACCTTGTTTCTGTTGATCGACTTCTTTGTAAGCTTTCTCATTATTATGGTATTTATGGTCAGCCCTTATACTGGTTAAAGTCTTTTCTGATGGAGCGTTCTTACTTTTTGCAAATATTTGATGCTACTTCTGAGACAATAGTACATAATGTAGGTGTACCCCAGTGGTCGATTTTATCACCCTTATTATTTTGTCTATTTATTAATGACATTGTTAATTATATCCAACCACAATCCACTTTAAAGATTATACTTTACGCTGACGACGTCACATTTTTAGCTGCGACCCCTAAATTATCTGATTTGCTAGTATTACTTAACAAGGCGCTTGTGGATTTGAAGTTGTGGGCGAACTACAATTCTTTGCACGTGAACGTCAATAAAACCAAAGCGATGTCTTTTTATCAGCGGAATAGAAAAGGTGTACCTAATGTACTCTCATTAATGTATGACAACCAACTTTTACAAACTGTGACTTCTTTTACTTATCTTGGAGTATCTATCACTCGGGATCTTACTTGGGATCTACATATCGATCTTTTACTATCTAAACTGAACAGAAGGCAGGGCCTTATTTCTCGACTGCGATACTTGCCAAGTAAAATTATCTTTCAATTTTATTATGCTTGGATTTATTCTTATCTTAGCTTTTGTGTAGTGTTTTGGGGTTCTTCTACTCAACAAAACCTCACTAGAGTATTGAAATTGCAAAAGTGGTTCGTTAGATCATACCTTGGACTGCCGAAAACTGTTTCAGTAACAGCGAGATTTTCTCAACTTGCTATTAACCATTTCTCAGTTGTATTTTTTATGTGTCTGTCTTTTTGTTTATAAAATTATTAATTCAATGTGGTCTGTCTCACCAACTTTTGAGTTGAATCGTAATCTAACAAACCATCACTACACTACAAGACTAAAAGATCAAATTATTCCTCCTTTAACAATACATAATTATCGCTGATGATGTTTATCATACGTCGGCATCATGTTTCGGTCACATTTACCTCCCAATCTTCGTTCTAAAAGGAATTTTAGCAAATTTTATAAGCAGCTCCTATGTTATGTCCGTAATCTTGACCCTGGTTTTCGCATATGATTTTGTTATGATCTATTTTCTGTTCTTATCTATACAGAATTTGTTAGAACGACTTGGTAATGTAGTTTATATTAGTTACAGTACATTTGTTATTAATTTAACGAACTTTGTTACAGCTGTTGATTACTACGTCGTATTTATTGTTGTTATGTTTAGTTTATTGTTGTCTGTATTATCATGACTCATATTAATCAGTTAGCATTTGTATTTTATTTATATGTTGGATGTCCCTCAGTGGCCTACCTGTCGGTCATTCTTGTCCATACTGGCACCTGTGGGTTAATTCATCCTTTTAATAATTATTAAAAAAAATATTAAAAAAAAAAAAAAAAAAAATTGGACACGCCCATTCAAAAGTTGGATAGAGTATAGGGTTTCATTAAGAGATGCTATAATCAAATATTGAGTTGATATATGTAGGAATTGAGAATAGAAAGCAAGAGGAAATGTTAGAAAAGAAACTAGATGCAATTTACTTAACACTAATTACACTATTCATACATTGAAAACTTATGTTTAAGTGCACAGATTTCATTGTCCAACAGTTCTTTCTTATGAATAAATGTCATTAAAATTCGTGATCAATCTACTCCTTTTTCTTTTGTGTTGAGCTCAACAAATCTACAATACGAATATTACAAGACTATTGCATATCAGTCAAAGATAATTACATTTTTTAGAGCGCTTTTCTCGTTCTTTGATGTGATACTACTCGATGCTCATTAACTCCCCTAATTGATTCCCCACAATATGCAGAACACGAACTCATTTCTGTCGCACTAAACTTTCACACCGGCCAGATGTTGCAAAACACATGCTCGTCATTGCATTTGAGAAGATCTTCCTAGACGATTATTTTAGGAGACGATGAGTGCATCTATACACATCTGATGCCACCTCGCTCGCTGTTGGTCTGCGCTGGTTTTCCCTCTTTCCTGGGATACCACTACGGGACACAAAGCAATACTAGGCTTATGAGATTCTTTACTTTTACTCGGGTTTTCTTTGTAATTCATTCAATTCTACCTGTGAATTACTGAGTCCATGATGTGCAAGTGAGCCATATTCCTTTCTTGTTTAAGATCCAATCGCGTTTTTTTCATGAAATTCAGTTTGGGCTCACTATAGAGGCAATGTTTCTCATAGTCTGCATGATACATCATTTGTGCTTTGATTCAAATACTACACTCCATTCGTCCTAATGTATGATCCGCAATGTCTCTAAAGTCCTTCATCACACAACTCTGATTCTGCAAGTTACCTCAGTTCATACCATTGCAAACTCGACTGATCATTGTTCCAGAGAAAAAAGTCAAATTAATTTGCATACTTTTGCAATTAAATGAGACCAAGCCACCAATTCTTTTGGGCAGCACTTCCTTTCTACTCTTTCTTTATGCACCCGTAGCATCATCTCACACTTCCTCCTCTTTCTCTTATGCAGTGCAACAATGGAAAAGGGATGAAAGATAGATACATAGATAGAGACCAAGCTGGGATGATTGTTTAGATGACATGACAATCATCTAGTCTGTGAAAGATCGTCTAATGACAACATTTCATGCATCTTAAGAAATTTTAAGAGTAAAATAAAAAAAAAAAAAGTCCTATCTACTTATTTTTGATACTTTATTTCTGTGAAAGATCAGTTATAATTTTACACTTGGTCACGGAAACAGCATTTTGTCAGATAGACAAAATGCAAATAAGTATGGGAATATAAGAAAATTAATTTTTTAAAGACGAACTCTTGTGACTAGATGTCACATTATCATTATCGGCACACATTAATTTAACAGGAACTGTTGTAACATGTCTTCTGCCTTCTACAGAATTGCATCTGTAAAAACCAAATACTCGAATGTAATAACCAATACTAGAAATATTAAATCCTGTCTTTTCTAGTTCCTCTATCAATTCATCTAATGTTTTCACGCATCTAATAATTTCGTTTTTTTGTTTCTCTTCAGCAGCTGATCCATGCATGGCTATTTCTACGATCATTTTTAATAGTTGTGGTGGTTCTTCTTTCAAACTTGGTCGTCTTCTCTTCTCATGAAAAGACTGAATTTCAGTTCAGGATTATTTTCCAAACCATTTTTCTTTTTTCCCTAAATTTCATTTGACGCTTTTGATCTAGTTCTAACTTCTGTAATAGTTTTTCTTTCTCATTCATATTTCTTTCTTTCTTTTTCATCATGTTTAATTCATCACATGTAAGAATATCAATCGACTTTTTTGTATATAAACTTTATAGCTCAACTTTTAAAATTGTGATTTCTTTTTTTTATCTTTACTTGAACATAAGCTGAATATATGTGAATATGTGTTTCATAGATCCTGAATAAAGTGAATGTTCAGAGTCTAGCTGTTGATTTTCTGGTTGCACAGAGTAACTGCAACTCGGTTGTGAGTTTGATGTTTGGCTGGAAGATTGTGTTGATTCATCTTTTTGTGGCACCTAAACAAAGACAAGACAAGGGGAAATTTATTTTAAAGTTTTATTTTAAATTTCTGTGACCGTAGGCAGTATGTGTTGTTTTTTTGTTTATTTATTTATTTGTGGGTTCATGTCAGTTGTTTGAGTCGTTAGTTGGTTACTTTTGGTGTTTTGATGACTTAAGAGGGTGTGGCCCTGTATATGGCGACAGTGAGCTCGTTTACTCTGTGATTTGCACTGTTGTGTTTGTGTCTTGTTTTATTTTGTTTTATAAAAATGAATAAAAATAAAATGTTGCTTTGTAATGTTAGTGATAGCGATGTAAGTTCACCATTTGAATATTGTGGATGCTGCAACAATGTCTTGAATCTGAGTTTGCATCTGTGTCGTTGTTGCCGCACTTTTTCTGAAAATTTGCGAGGAGAATATAAACAACGGGTATTCCCCTTTGTTTGAACGAGAGAAGCGTTGTTGACGCGTGTCAGGCAGGGAAGCGAGTCTTCTGTTTTGTTTGACCCGTGCGATGTTCGAGTGAACTTTTCTTATGAAGAAAAAACGGGATGTGTGGCCATAATGTGGCTCATCATTTGTTGAATGTTTTAAAACAGGATCCCGTTCTTCTAACTGTATGTTCAGTTGTTTTGAGCACTCCCTGATGGGTACTCTGCCCTCGTTGCTCTTTTGTTCAAAATCGAATGCTTAGCCGACCAAGATAAGAACATGTCGTTGTGATTTCTTGAAATTCTGGTGAGAACGTTCTTTCTTTGATCATCTTTTTTGCATCTTGAGTATTCAAACTTCTCTTGACAAGAGAAATAGTTTTTGAGGCAGAAGAATTCCCCCCCCCCCTTTTGCGGCCGTTTGTTGTTGTGCAGCAATGTCGGCTTAAGTTTTGCGACATTTAATGCTCTCGCAAATTAACCACTGATTGTTCGTTGTGAACTGATATGAGCCATAGCGCTTGGGTGTTGCCCCGGCAAAGTTGATTACTGCATGTAATTAAGTCCGTTTGGCAGGCTCTCTTGTTCAGTGTTGGTATTCCCCTCTCCATTGCTTCAATGATGCTATCTGGCTCTGTGCCTGGCGAGTTGTGAATGCCGAGCTTGGCACATGTGCCTATTTAAGGAAGCATACAAAGTGTCGACGGGATTAACTAGTGTTGTCTCTTAAACACGGTGTTGGGCAACTGACGTTGTCTGGTCGAGCATCACTGAAAATCGTGGGTAGAGCCATAGCCTATAATGATAAGGGAAAGCCTGTCCATTTGCGTTCAACCCTATTGTTCAGATGGCTCGAATTTTTATTGTACAATTTCTCATTTTTAATGCTAGGGGTGCATTTTCCCACTATATTATAGAGTACTAGAAAGAGGAATTTAACATTGTATTTTATTGGAATTATATTTATAACAAAGTTTTGTGTGAGATTTGCATCGCAAATTTAAGAGTAAACAATTGACCAGAACAGCAGTAGTAAAATAAAAAAAAAATTAGCTTTAAATTGTAAAAAAATATTAAACCAGGATTGTGATAGCACTTCATATAAAATGGCTTTCAATTATATATTTTACTAGAAGCGAACCCACCCGATTGTATAATCGGGAAATAACCCATTATCAGATAACCCATTGTTAGACTTTTTCTTTGTTGTGACATAGTCCACCATATAAATGATTTTTTAACAGTGACTTGTATTGAAATTATTAAGTGCAAAACTCCAATTGGCTTATTAATTTTAAATTTATATTAGCATTTTGGGAAAATACATTATAAATTTTATTATACATGTATGTAGTAGTTGTTCGTCAATTAAATTTTCTGCTTAGTTATTATCTTGGTTGAGTTTGTTTATTTTATCAATAATTTGTATGATACACATAAATTGTTTAGCAAGTTGTTTGTAATTACAGTATTTCACTGTGTATCAGGAATAACATCAATTCAAAAATAATTTGTCATATGTTATTCAAACATTGAACAAATCACTTACAATTGATTAATCCTTATTACCAACTTTTAATATGGAAAAAGTTTTTGCTAAAATGAATGATTACTTCTTATAAATGCAAAAGAGAAAATAATAAATAAAAATAATAAGCTAAAGTTCACCAATAAATAAGGATGAGAGTTTTTAATAAACATTTACTACTCCATTAATTAAAAAAAATTTGTTATTATTTAATAATAAATTTTATATTTTAATAATTTTGATATATAAATTGATTTATGGATCGTGAAAGACTGTTTTGTTTGGATTCTGAACTCCAAGTTAGAAAGTTGTTCAGAGACAGTGAAGCAGCTCCATTTAATCAAATAACTGAAGTAATAATCAAGCCAGTGACTTCCAACTAAGTTCACCATATAAGTGAGATTCACCAGGAACTGTAGACGAGGAGACATGTACTTGTTATGATTTTGTGTTTCGTGCAGAAATAATTTATTCACAGGAGCAGCAAGTAAACATTATTTTTACTAGCAATGAAAGCATAGAAAAAAATACAAAGGAGCTAACATACGCTGCAGCTCAATACATTTCTCCATAATTCCAACAATCACAATGCATGCCCTCTTAACAAAGCCGAACGTGCTAAAAGAAACGGTGGCTAAGATTAGGAATTACAACAGTACTTAATAAAAAGGAGAAAGGAAAGCACTTTTCTACATTTAAGGTTTAATATGGTATTAGCACATTTCGATGACTATGTCATCTTCTAATGTACATCAGCTGTAGAGGAATTAATTATCAAAATCTACAGTACGTTCGTGTTAACCATATACGGAAAGCAATTTCCTTCTCATTTTCATTAGTAAGTTCACAATCATAAATCAATTTATATGATATTACTAAAATTACTTAAATAAAGGGTTTATTAATTAATAATAACAAAAGAAATTTTAATTAATGGTGTAGTAAATGTTTTATTAAAAATGCTCATCCCTTCAAAACTCTCATCCTTATTCTTTGGTGAACTTTAGTTCTTATAATTTATTTTTATTTATGATTTTCTCTTTTCCATTTATAAAGAGTAATCATTCATTTTAACAAAAAAAAATTTATATATTAAAAGTTGTTATTTTTAATAATTTTCGAAACCAAGTATTTTTTTAAATGATATGTCACTGCAAATGAAATGCATTTCAGTGGCACAAGCATAGAAGAAAAAAGAGCCTTAGGCAATTGTTTTTTGGAGCCATGCTGATGTAGCAAATGGACAGGCCTTCTCTTATCGTTGTAGGCTATGGTAGAGCATGCAGTGTTTGGTTTTCGTGACGTTGAATCATTTGGTGTCGTCACATCTGGGGTTACGGATCTCCTCCCCTTACCAACCCGAGGTACATCACAGTATAGGCATATCCGGAGGTTGGGCTATAAATAAAGGAGGGCATGGCATCGTGTGCCGCTCTAGCATGGTTGTGGGCTCAGGCACCCAATGGTGACTGTAGTAGTTGTTGTACCCAGCAGCTGTGTAGTTCTGTGCGTGTGGCATTGGATGCTCATTTGTTGGTCACTCCCTTAAGGCACATGTGTAAGCAAACGCACACTAGCATCGAAACAATGAATGATTATGATACATTATTTAGTTCTGATTTACGTTGTTCAAGTAACAACAACTGTGTTGGGTCGTATTTATTTAACGTTAATGACATTTGAGATATTCCGTTTGTTAATTCTTTTTGGGGCCCCAGTTCTGTTACCTTCATTTATCCTAGGATTTATGGTAATTCTTAAAGCTGATTTGTAATTTGTGCATTTGGTATTAAAATGTCTTGTTCTATAATAACACCGCATCTGTTCTTTTATCAGTTACCACCTCCCCCGCGAGTCTAAACTACCTGACCCTACCAAGTATGTCTGTCTTTTTCGTGTGGGCCCCTCAATAGGCACCCTCACCCACGCAGCAGAGGGCACATTTTGGCACCCGAACAGGGACTCGCTAATCCAGAATATTACAGATTCAGGATGATCGGGGAACAGGTGATGTGTCACGACAAATTTCTTGTTTGTGTTGTGTTTTGTCTGGTGTTGCCGCGCTGTGCTAGCGTGAAGCAATAGAGCCGACAGCACCATGCCTAACGACGGGGCAGCTGGCGAGAATTTTGATGGGGCAATTGAACCCAAGATGGCGGGATACACCGGGACGATGCCTTTTTTTCTGGGGCTGGCATTAGCGTCTGCCGTTCCTTAAGGCCGTGGAGAGCATAGGTGCCTTGGCCCACTGGACTGACGAAATAAAACTTACCATGGCAAAGTCCAAACTTAAGGGAAATGCTGCCCATAAGGCAGCCGATCTGAATCTATTCGACGTCGACAGCTATGCCCTGCTTTGGTCGTGGCTTGGTCAGATTTTTCGCCGAGTCATGATTGACAGGGACTATGGCAAGGAGCTGTACGACGTCGTCCAGCGAAGGAAGGAAACAGTACTTGATTTTTCTGGACGGCTACAGCTGGCGATGGACTGTTTCATGCAAGCTAACCCTGGAATGGAAGCCTCCAGGGAGCATCTGTTGCTGGAGTGCTTCCATCACGTAACCTTGCTCCCTCATAAAAATTGCTGAAGGCCACCGCTCCAAAGTCATTCGAGGAGGCGATTAAATGCGCCATGGAATCGGAGGAGCTTGAACAGGGCCATCATGGGGAGAGTAGTGCACACTTTTTGCCAAACTTTCATAATTTTCACCGAAAGTCACCCAAATGGATGGATTTACACTTTCGTGCACACTTTTTGCGAAACGTTCATGATTTTCACTGAAATGCACCCACATGAGGCCAATCCAATGGATCCTGAAGATGGGGAGGCGCCCTTGACACATCGCCATAAAAACGTAAGAAGGGAGCTCACTTGTTTTAAATGCGGGGCCCCAGGGCATTATGCCCGCGACTGTCGACAGGCAAAGCATCAGGTTTCCGGCCAGTCAGCCCTGGAAGAGGATGGGCCCATCTTAAAAAGAGGGAAGGACCGATTGTACCAGGTAGGTGTACAAATCCAAGGCCAGCTAGTAGATATGTTGGTCGACACTGGGTCACAAGTGTCTTTACTGGACGACAAACTTTGTCGTCAGTTGCTGCAGGACCCCATCCATGAAGTCGACATGATGGTGCGGAGGGTAAATGGCGGCTACATCCATATTAAACAGGAAGTCACACTGGACGTGAAGATCCGGGGAAGGGCTTTGCCCAAATGTGACTTCTTACTTCATTCGTTCGCAGATAGGCCCTATGACAGGATCCTAGGGACAGATGCATTGGAAGAGGTTTCATTTATATGCTCCTCAGTAACGGTGGTCAGCGGGGGAGATGTTAACATGGGGAGCTTGGAGGCGAGACAAGAGGAAAAAGAAGGAACAGAAAAGTAATGATGAGATCAGGACAGGACGCAAGAGACAATGCTCCGCCCGGGTACTCGTGTTATGATTACCGGAAGGGGAAAGTCATGTGAAAGTTGTTTTGGTCCTTTTAAGGTGGCTCGGTCGTTGCCGGGAAACAGGGTTCAGGTTAAGGGCCTTAGATTTCATGACACTTAAATCATCCAGAAGGGCAAGGTGCAAGTGTGGGGTTTACCACAGGAGCTTGGTCCTGCACAATGTGGCCTAATGCCAGCGATGAGGGATATCGCTGTGGGTACAGAGGCAGCCATGACCAGAAAAGTTATGGTAGATGTGGGCACTGAGTACGAAATCATAGAAAAGGGTTGTCTGGCTGTCAACCCAGAGGTTGTGAGTGGACCGAGAGACAGTTCGCGAGAGTATATAAGCGGGGCAGCAAGGAGTGAGCTGATTGATTCTAAGAGTAGCGCTCATGCTGCCTCCACCGTGTGCAAAGAGTTCATATGGTATGCGTCGCAGCATAGATTGCGTGCATGGGTCCTAGTCAAAGGACAGCCTGTGTATGCAGAACGGAAGAGGTCCTGCAGGAAGGCCGCTGGAGCGGCACCCCAGGTATGGGATGTGTGTCCTCTTAGTGACAATGGACGTCGACTTGGTTTTTGCATCCTAGCTGACTAGAGAAGTTCCAGCAGGCCTTAGCATATATGTAAAGAACTTGGTTCTTTTGATCTTAAGGGGTGGCACATGTTACTGTAGTCAGTGTGTGTTGTTTATTTATTTATTTGTGGGTCGGTGTCAGTTGTTTGAGTCATTAGTTGGTTACTTTTTGTTTGTTTTTTTTTTGGTGTTTTGATGAGTTAACCGTCATACGCCACGTCATTTTTTGAAGGAAAAAGTGATTTCTGTGATAACTCGGGAAACTTTTTTTTGTAAATTAATAAATGATCTTTTTGGGCCAAAAATTTTTGTAATAAAGCGGAGATGTTTGTTGGTTTACAGAATTTATTTCATTTTCATATAATATATTTCACTTTTTTTGAAAAAATAATAGAAATCGGTAAATAATGTCACAGAGATGAAATACGCAGTTTCAAAATTTTTTTCAGAATTTATACATGAAAGTTCACAAAAAATGAAAATAGTCACATTTTACGTGGTTTTATTCATGACAGAAGGGTGAAGAAATTTTTAAAATACGTTTGTAAGTTATTTTTCTATGAATATTCGTTTGAATTTGTCAAATTGTAATTTGAGCTCGCTAACGTAAACACGTCATTTGATAGCATCAAACAGCTACCGCGTGCGTTACCCACGTGACTAGCTCCCTCTATTTTGAGCAACGGCGCGAAGTTCAAGCTTCCTTTGTTCTCTTAGCGAGGTTTATGACGTAATGCAATGGCGCAGCCAAAAGTGACGTAGCGATGGGGGGGGGAGGGCGATTGCAAGGGCTCGGTTTTTTATTGAAATACTATAATATTTCCTAATTTCATTTATAAATAATTAAGACATCGAAAGCAGGAGTATCTTCTATTGTGTTTTGAATTGTTTTTTCTCGTTCTGGACTGCGGTATTGTGTAATGGAGGTGTTAGTGCGTGCAAAATATGAAAATTTTCTCCTTTTATACTCCAGTGTTCTGAGTAAATCTAAATGTCATTTTCTTGATTACACTCTGATAAATATTCTGCCTATACCTAGAAAATAAATGTAGAGGTTGAAATATACAAGCAGTTGAGATATGTAGCTGCATAAGAAAATTATTTATAAGATCAGATATACATCGCTATTTTGTTGAGTTGCAACGCTCTTCATTATGAGAGCAGCATGTTATAAATATTATTTTATTAAATTTCTAATGATTACATCTGCCTAATATTAAACAGATAATTTAAAGGCAGGTTTGTATATTATATATAAAAAAATTGGCGATAAAGTGTCAAAAGTTTTAACGTTATTGAGTTTTAAATTTCGAGCTGCGTGTATTCCATACTAATTCCGATACAGAAGCCAGAAATGGCATTTTGCGGTTTTGAAACGTTAAGGTGTGGCCTGTATGTGGTGACAGTGAGCTCGTTTACTCAGTGATTGCGTTGTTGTGTTTGTGCCTTGTTTTATTTTGTTTTATAAAAATGAATAAAAATAAAAATTTTGCTTTGTAACGTTAGTAATAGTGATGTAAGCTCACCATTTGAATATTGTGGATGCTGCAATAATGCCTTGAATCTGAGTTTGCATCTGTGTCGTTGTTGCCGCACTTTTTCTGAAAATTTGCGAGGAGAATATAAACAACGGGTATTCCCCTTTGTTTGAACGAGAGAAGCGTTGTTGACGCGTGTCAGGCAGGGAAGCGAGTCTTCTGTTTTGTTTGACCCGTGCGATGTTCGAGTGAACTTTTTTTATGAAGAAAAAATGGGATGTGTGGCCATAATGTGGCTCATCATTTGTTGAGTGTTTTAAAACAGGATCCCGTTCTTCTAACTGTATGTTCAGTTGTTTTGAGAGCTCCATGATGGGTACTCTGCCCTCGTTGCTCTTTTGTTCGAAAATTGAAGTGCTTAGTCAACCAAGATAAGAACACATCGTTGTGATTTCTTGAAAATCTGGTGAGAACATTCTTTGTTTGATTATCCTTCCCATGTCTCGAGTATTCAAACTTTTCCTGACAAAAGAAATAGCTTTTGAGGCAGAAGAATGGATTCTGTGTACCCCACCCCCCTTTTGCGGCCGTTTGTTGTTGTGCACCAATGTCAGCTTAACTTTTGTGGCATTTAATGCTCTCGCTGATTGCAAATAACCACTGATTGTTCGTCGTGAATTGATTGAGCCATATCGCTTGGGTGTTGCCCCGGCAAAGTTGATTACTGCGTGTAATTAAGTCCGTTTGGTGGGCTCTCTTGTTCAGTGTTGGTATTCCCCTACACATTGCTTCAATGGTGCTACCCGGCTCTGTACCTGCAGAGTTGTTAATGCCGAGCTTGGCACATGTGCCTATTTAAGTAAGCGTACAAAGTGGTCGACGGGATCGACTAGTGTTGTCTCTTAAACATGGTGTTGGGCAACTGACGTTGTTTGGTTGAGCATCACCAAAAACTGTCTGTAGAGCGTCTACTGTTTGCTTTTCATGATGTTGAATCATTTGGTGTCGTCACATCCGGGGTTACAGCTCTCCTCCCCTTACCAACCCGAGGTACACCGCAGTATAGATATATCCGGAGGTTGGGCTATAAATAAAGGAGGGCATGGTGCCTTCGTATGCCGCTCTAGCATGGTTGTGGGCTCAGGCACTCAATGGTGACTGTACTAGTAGTTGTACCCAGCAGCTGTGTAGTTCAGTGTGTGTGGCATTGGGTTCTCATTTGTTGGTCACTCCCTTAAGACACGTGTAAGCAAACGGATGAATATGATAGATACGTTATTTAGTTCTGATTTATGGTGTTCAAGTAACAACAACTATGTTGTGGTCGTATTTATTTAACGTTAATGACAATTGAAATATTCTGTTAGTTAAATCTTCTTGGGCCCCCATTTCTGTTACCTTCATTTATCCTAGGTTTTATGTTAATTCTTAAAGCTGATTTGAAATTTGTGCATTTGCTATTAAAATGTCTTGTTCTATAATAACACCGCATGTGTTCTTTGATCAGTTACCATCTCCCCCGCGAGTCTAAACTACCTGACTCTACCACGTGTGGGTCCCATGATAGGTACCCTTACCCAAGCGGCGGAGGGCACACTTCATATACTTTCTATTCGTATATGGGAAAATTTTATTAGCATGTCATAGATTTAAAACTCTATTATGAGATTTTAATGTTAATGAAAGTCTGAAGTCTTGTAATTTTGTAGGAAGTTTGTAAAAGGAAAAATAAAAATACTTATCTAAGACCAAAATGAAATTAGTTTTGCTTTTTTTTTTTTAATTTTTTATTTTTTTTATTTTTATTTTTTTTTATGTTGACTGATCCTTGTCCATTCTTGAATTTTATCAGAAGCAAGCTGTAAAAAATTTTCTTCTCTTTTTATTTGCTTCCAAACTGTAACAACTTTTTGCTGGATCTCTTTATTGGTTTTGTTACAAAATGCATTTAATTAAATCATTGAACAGTTTATCTCTGTCTATATTAATTTCTGCCATTGTTGCACTACATAGAAGTGATTTTGTTTGCTTTGTATCAGTAGGCTGAATGATGGCACAGTTCTGCTTCCTCGATTGATTCTGATATCTATTCATCCTACTTTGTAGTAAATGTAATCAAAACAACTAACTTTTGTAATTGTCACGGCCATGTGAATGACGAGGGAAAGGGAACACTTGTGCGCGATATAAAGGGTATCCCAGAATGAACTGACATTTTGTATTTACCGCCATATTTTCATGGTAACAACCAGAGTAAAGATTTTTATATGCTGTCATTATTAAACATTGAGGCCAAATTATGCAAAACTACATAATTGAATAATGCATAAAAATTGTAAAAAATTCACTTACAAAATGGTAAAAAGTTTACAGAAATTGTCGACTCATTTTGGGACACTCTTTATTATGCACTTTTGCTTAACTCATAATTTCTGTCTGTAATGTTCAAATCTTTCAGTCAAGTATAACCCTCTTCCCGTTATTCAAACAATTCCAAATTTGGCAACTGATTCATTTCCAGTGATAACAAAGGGCGTCCCAAAATGAGGTGACAGTTTTCGTAAAATTTTCACCATTTTTGAGTGAAATTTTACAATTCTACATACTGTTCAATTGCGTAGTTTGCATAATTTAACCTCAATGTTTAATAATGACAGCATATAAAAATCTCTACTTTGGTTTTACCATGAAAGAAAATGGCGGCAAATTCAAAATGTTACTTCATAAAGATAAACGAAATAAGAAACCAGTAGGCAGAGGCAAAGGCTCGAAAAGTGAACTTTTATATAACCTCTTTTGCTACATGATCTCTATTCTTTGTTTGAAAAAATTTACCTATCATACATTCAGTGTTGGCATCGCTAGATAATAAATCTGGCTTGCTAAGCTACCGCTATATCAACGAAAATCTAGCTAATTATCGCTACCGCTAAAGCTAGATAGACGAAAATCTAGCTAAATATCGCGATTGCTATGTCGACGAAATTTTCTAGCGAATCTTCGCTATACTATCGCTAGATTGATAAAAAAAAAATAGCCAGCCATTGCTACCCTTTGTGGTGTGATGAAGTAAAGAAGAAAAGGATAAACGATTTTTATCATATACAGTAGAACCTCGTTTTTACAAACTCTCATTTTACGAAATTCCGGATTTTACGAAGTAATTCTGAAATTCCGACCCCCTCCTGTTAATTTATGAAGTGTTTTTACGACGAAATTCGGATTTTACGAAGTTAGAAGTTGTAATTGGTAGTAAAAAAATTTTACTAAAAAAGTGAAAATTTTTTGCGTGAGCGGCCTGGTTGCATTTTTTCGTCTGGTTACATTTTGTTCATTTGGCCTATGTTATCGCCATCGTGATCGATGATTAACTGTGGACTAGTTTCTGCCGTCGCCAACAGAGGGCGCCATAAGTAACTAGAGAGTAGAGCACTAGATGTAGAGAGTAGTGACAACTCCTGCCTCGGCGCCATGGTTGTGGCAAAAACCAATCTTCCTAATGCGGCGCTATAGGAAATCCATGATATACCGACTCGAATTATAGCTTGTATAAGAAACAGAAATAAATACAAAAAGCATCTCAATGCCAGATAAATTTATTACTTTAGGTATTAAGTTATAGAATTGAAAATACAGTTATGTCTAATTGTGATATTTTAACGATTTCCATAAGGGAAAAATTAGCAACTAAAAATTAAAACTAAGGAGATGGAATATATTGTGTTGTAGACTGATATGCCTAGCGTTATAATAGAATAAACTTAGATATTATCGCTATTAACGCTAGACATATCAATCTAAAAACACAATACATTCCATCTATTTAGCTGCTAATTTTTCCCTTATGGAAATAATTAAAATTTATTTATTTATTTATTTATTTATTTATTTATTTATTTATTTAATATCACTGAGTAAGATATAATAACGTCCAACTAGGTCCGTTATGGTTCAAGACCGACGAATTAGGGCCTAGTGGTCGTCCATAATATATACAACAATGGTAAATACAATGTGCTTAGTTAGTGGAAAACAAATTATTGAAATATAATGTAATTTGGGGTTAAGTAACAATAGGAATATTTTGCCGAGAGATAGAATTCATAATTGGAGTATATAGTTTATACAATAAACAATAAAGAGACAAAAAGCATAATAGATTAACGTTATAAACCCAAATGATTATATTAAGTTAAGTAATTATTAGGCATAGAATAAAATACATAACATTTTAATTGTTTAAGGAAACCAGTGGTACTAGATATGGAGCGGAGCTCGATAGGGAGACAAGCCCAGTATTTAATGCCTATGTAAGATAAGCATCTCCTACGGTAGTTCAGCTTGGTTAGTGGAAGCCTTATAGCTCGTGAAGAGCTTGTTGGATAGCGATGGCTGTCAGCATTTCTAATTAGAGGAATTGGGGTCGAGATCGATAAAACTGCATTGTTTACTTTATATATGAAAACACATATTCGAATGAAATATATCTGATATACTGTAAATATATGAAGTTTCTCAAAGTAAGGTGAAACAGATGTACCTTTCGGGAACCTAAGAAGTGTACGAAGGAACCATTTCTGTAACCATATAAGTGAAATAATTTGTGTAATAAGCCTTCAACTAGAACCGAATCGAATGCCTTAGCAAAGTCAATAAATACTGCTGCTACAAGATTATTAGTGGACATTTCTAGGGATACATATTCGAGAAGCTCATAGCAGGCGGTCTCAACATTCCTTTTGGGGACAAATCCATGTTGGGAAGACGTAATAAAGTTATGATCAAAGATGAACTGTGATAAACGATTATAATAAAGTTTTTCAAATATCTTAGCAAAAGTTGGCAAAACTGAAATAGGTCGATAATTTGAAAAAGACATATGGTCCCCTTTTTTAAATATAGGTGTTACTCTTGATAATTTTAATACTTCGGGAAATGTACCCGTTATTAAGGATTGGTTGAATATGTATGCCAGGGGGTAAGAAAGTAGAGAGTGAAGGTCCTTTATCATTGCTGGGGGAAATCCTAATGGATCTGGAGTCAACGATGATTTTAATCTGCGCATAACAGAACTGACCTCTTCCGGAGAAGTAGGAAGTGCAAAAAAACTAGAAATAGAATTTCCGGGATAGGTATTGCTATTGCCGGTAGCTGGAACTCGGGAGTCGGAATTACTCGGTAAAAGAGTTTGTAGGAACAATGTTAGGGAGGAACTAGTGATATGAGTCTGGTGATTAAAAGGCATTGTAGGGGAACTGGAGCTCCCAGTTAGATCTTTTAGCACATCCCATTTCTCTTTACTTGATTGGAGTCGAACAAACAAGCCTTCAAAATAATCGTTCTTAGCCTTTTCAATCCGTTTGCGTACAGTATTTGACCAATCTTTGAATTGTTTGATATTCGCTACAGTAGGAGCATGACGAGACTTAAGGTAGTACTTATTTTTAACTTTTATGGCGTTTAGTAAACCGGGAGTAATCCAGGGTTTTTTAATAGGACCGTTTACTTTCTTAATTTTGGAATTAGCACGGTAAGGAAGATAGCTGTCAAATCCATATTTTATATGCTGCAGAAAGGAATTAAATAGATTATTAGTATCAGAATCATATGATAATATCTGTGTCCAGTTTGTTAGAGTAAGAAAGGACGTCAGGGCCGAAATCCTGTGATTAGAAATTATGCGTTTACGAACTGGAATATGTCTCTGAGTGAGAAACTTTGAAGGGTCGAATATTATCAATAGAGGAAAGTGGTCTGAAATATGTATATCTATTGTAGTGGAGAGAACAGGATTTAATGTTGTAAAACAGGCATCAATTGTGGAGTAGGTTCCGTGATAAGATGAATAATGTGAATAATGGGAAGAAATAGACATGAGTCCGGCTTGTGTAATAGGATCAAGAAGTTGACGTAAATTAGGAGGAGGGACATTAAGGTCTACATTAAAATCACCGACTATTACCAGGGGATTATTAAAGCATTGTAATGTTAGGAGTAGGGAAGAGAGGTGAGAACAAAACTTAATTAGTGAACCTGATGGGGGACGATAGATCACCATAATTATATGATTGTTATTAATCATTACTGTGAGAATTTCATAATCGCTGGTGACTATAGATAATTGCTCAAGAGTAGTATAATTCCAGCAACTAGAAATATAAATACAAAGACCACCACCACGTTTATCGACACGACTGATAGAGACAGCATTGTAACCTTCTATGGGTGGGATTTCAGTATGATCATAACACCAAGTCTCAACAAACACTAATAATTTAGGTGACATAGGTAGAGTGCTAAGATTAATTAGGGTGGAAGCTAAGTTTGCATTTATACTTCTTATGTTTAGGAAAAATAATGACAGACTTTGATTAATAGTCTGAGGCGAGAGCCTAGTTAGAGCTGAGATTACATTATTTAAAGAGGTCGGATTGTTAAACATTGAAATTTTGGATAGATAGGTAAATAACTTATCTAATTAACAAGCAAAGTTAGTACAGATTGGAGAGTGAGGTAGGCTGTTATAGGAGGTAAGGGTAGGGAAAAATAATAAAGTTTGTATATAACTGAAGTTACATAGTGTAAAACATCAATTAGGGCAAGGCAATTAATAGAGAAAAGTAGAGTAAAATTATGATTTAAATAGATACAGAAAAAATAGTATTTAAATACAGAACAACTGTAAAAAACAAATTAGAAATCGTTGATGTTGCGAATGTTGAAAATTTTGCCCTCAGAGTCTTTAGAAAGTATTCTGCCGCCGAAAGACCACACGTTCCTTGGGCCTAGCTTGATTTTAGCTGCACATAGAAGACGGTATCGAGATGGAGTTAGGTCATCAGCAATGTAGACCGGGAAATCAGCAATATGATATCCTCGAAGCTTCGTGCGATTTTTTATTATGATATCTTTATATTGCGATGATGAGAATTGGAGAAGAATAGGTCGGATTTTGGTGTCGGAACGGGGCCCAATTCGGCGAGCTGTGATAATAGCTGAAGGGTTAAGGTTCAGGTCCAATTTAGTAGCGAAAAGATCAAGACATTTTGTTGAAGTAGTTTCCGCGGAAGATTCTGGGAGGCCATATATTCTTATGTTGTCCCTCCTAGCATATTGCTCCATGTCATCTATTTGTTGTTGAACAAGAGTTAATTGCGAAGAAGGGGGGAGAACTGAAGCATTTTTCGGGGAAGTGTAAAGAGCGTTGAGGCTTGTTATGGAAGAGTCTATGTTGTTGACACGGGAAGTTAATTCTTCGATGCGGGCTTCAGTGGAGGAGATACGATAAATTAGATCGCTTAGTAGAGTGTCTAATTTCTGGGTAAGGCGCTGAAATAGGGTATCCAAAAACTTATCTAAAATGTCAGGATTCGATAAATAGTCGGCAATGCACTGTTCAATTGACAAACGCATAGGAACGCCTGATTTAGGTGACGAAGGAGAGTTAGCCAATGTTTGTCGGGTACAAGGTTTATTTAACTTGTCTTTGGGCATTTTGAGAATAGGAGCTTGAACGGATTAGGTTGTGGCCGAAAATATGGAACGTGACGGACAGGCAAAATTGAGTATTTAATTAGAGCTACCTCACTCAATTGTGGAGTCAGCAGTAGAGGCTGTCGAGCATTTATTTGATACGGTAAGAGAAACTGGATGAATGAAAAATTGTCAAGATGTGAGTGATTAGAAGTTCGTAGATGGGGCAAAGCAAGTATATAGTCCAAACGTTGTTCAGCTTAAGATAAAAAGCACAATTATTAAATTAATTCAATTATCCTTTTTTTTTAAATATGAATTAATTCGATTAATACTGAATTATATAATAATTAAATCTCGTTTGTAGATTTTTTTTTCACAGATATAAAGAAAGAAAAAGTGATCTATGAATTAAATGGAATAATAACTTATTTGCTTAAAATTTTTATTAAAAATTATAATTTATGGACAGCGCTTCTCGTGCCAGTATATTTATGAATTATATAAACATACATAATTTCTGGATTAAGAAGAAAAATCTTTCAAAAAATAAACATTTATAATTTTCTCATAAACGTTATGACAATTCGGGTAAACGGAGCAATGAGATGATTAAGAAATATTGTTTGCGGTGTCTTGTATACTCCTTTCACCAGATATCTTCATGCACTCTTATTCATTTTTCAAGTACGTAAATTAATTTGAAGACAATTTCAGAAACAATAACAAATAGACAATTTTTACCTTTTGTTTCAAAATTAATATACGAATTCAATTACGTAAATTTTTTTAAAGATTTAATTCCAGCCGATGAATCACCGTTGTCAGATTCCTGTATTTACCTGAGCTACTTTAATTATTGAGCCTGCTAAATAATACAAAGACTGTTTTTCGAGTATATTAATGTGGATGTTGTTTGTTAAATTAATATTTTTATACATGTTTCTAAAATTTTGTCACCTTTGTCAAACACAATACAGTTTTCTTCATCCTTTTTTATTATTATTATTAAAAATTAAGATTAACTCCACTATAGCAAGCAATATGTTATTTGGTGACACTTTTACTGTTTATAGAGCAGATCGGAGGGTTGCTGATAAAGGCGGGGTGCATTAATTGCAGTCCCAAGGTACATCGCCTCTGAAAAGATAGCTTTCAATTCTTCCATAACTTCTATTGATGGAATTGGCGTGAAGTTGTCAATCAAAAGAAGGTCAAATGGATTTAAGAATGCAAATCACATTCTGTATATTTGGTCCATTTATATCCCTCCATCAATTACAAACAAATTATACCAAAAATTTCTGGAAGAGCTGGCCGATTTCCATCTAGCTATGAAAGGTCCCTGTATTTATACTTGTGACTTTAATTTTACCGATAGTACACCTGAGAATAAATATAACAACATCAATATTGTGAGGCGCAGATTGATCGATAGTTGGGCCGTGGAACTTGGAGTAGTAAATTACAACAATATTAAGAACAAAACTGGGGATACACTCGATCGGATCTTTCCTCCCAGCAAGTTCAAGTTAGATGTGCTCAATCGGTCATTAAGAATGAAGATAAATTTCATCCACCCTTATGCGTCTCAGGTGATTTCGGCCATTCACCATATACACCACCTACACTCGAACCCCGGCTCAATTTTAAGAGAGCCAATTTTCTGAACTTATACCAGGGTCTTCGTTTGATGGACTGGTCAGACCTTGAAAAGTCTCAATGCGTCGATCAAATCTGGAGCTTATTAATCGAGCGGATTACAGCAGCCGTTATCAAGAATGTACCAATGGAGAAACCTTATAAATCCTCTGTCATGAAGCATATGTTCCCGAAGTGGGTCACAAAGGATACGGTTAAATTATGGAAAGTGAAGCAAGCGAAACACAAAGTATTTAAGCAATCCAACTTAACTAATGATTATGCAGTTTATCAAATTGTTAGAAAAAAATTCAAAATGGCATTTGACAAGGATTTTAGGGAATATTATGCTTCGGTGGAGAACGATTTAAACTCCCAACCTAATTTGTTTTGGGAGACAACAAAAATATTATTTGGAAAAAAGAATTCTAGACACTCTTGCTCTCAATATTACTGCTCTGTCGACGAACTTGTATGTTATTTTGAAAATACAATGAGTAATGATCGTTTACTCTCTTCACATGAATGTCGTGTTCCGAGCTTTTGGGATCGAGTTTATGGTAAACTTGTGGTTCCTCCAATTTCAATTTCTGATATTGTTACGTTGGGAACTAAGATTTCTGCATCTAGAATTGTCCATCTGAACGGCATCCCTGATTATACACTACTATTTATAAAAATCGCAACACCCTGATGGAATGGTCTAATCCATATGCAATTTGCAATATTTGCATACAATGGGTCAGAGTATAAATGATTAGATTTTCAGAGTAATTGCTTGATAGAACACCATGCCTCGAAGACGACGAAGGGTACCATATCAACAGCTGACAGACTTTGAAAGAGGACACATAATTGGTCTGCGTGAAGCGGGATGGTCGTATCGTGACATTGCTGCTCGTGTAGGACGTAATGCAACGACAATTATGTGTGCATGGAGGCAGTGGAGCGAAGAGAACAGGGCACACCGAAGACCAGGCTCAGGAAGACCCAGCACGACGACACCGCGAGATGACAGACACCTCTATCGCATGTGTGTAGCAGTGGAAGCTGAATGGCAACAAGTTGTGTTTTCGGATGAGTCAAGGTTTAACTTGCAGCATCATGACGGCAGGATACGAGTCAGAAGACATCGTGGCGAGCGCGACCTTCCAGAATGCATCCTGCAGCGTCATTCAGGACAAACGCCAGGGGTGATGGTGTGGGGTGCAATCAGTTACCATGGCCGTTCCCGTCTGATCAGAATCCATGGCAATCTGAACAGTGACCGGTACATCAGGGAAGTTGTGCAACCCGAGGTCGTCCCCTTCCAGGCGCTGTATTCCAACAGGACAATGCCCGACCGCATGTGGCCAGAAATGTCCTCGCCTTTTTCCAAGCACATCAGACGCCCTTGTTCCCCTGGCCTGCTCGTTCACCAGACATGTGCCCAATCGAACATGTGTGGGACAGGGTTGCTCATCGATTGGCTCGTCAGACTCCTGCAGCAGCAACTCTGGATGAACTGTATACCTGTGTAGACAGAGCATGGCAGGACATTCCCCAGGCCCTTATTCAGAGCTTGTTTGACTCAATGCCACGACGTTTAGAGGCTGTAATTGCATCCCACGGTGGTTTCACCCGATACTAATGTGACAATAAAACGCATTGTATTGACCTGAAAATCTAATGGTTTCTTTTCTGACCCATGATATGCAAATGCTCCAAATTTAATGCAGATTGGGCTATTCCATCAGGGTGTTGCGATTTTTATAAACAGTAGTGTATATTTAAGGGTTGCCTCTCAGCAATTGTGCAACCTCTACGGATTCTATTTAACGTTTCATTGGCCACAGGTGTATATCCCAGAGCTTAGAAACTTCTTAATATAATTCCTGTACCTAAATCTACCACGCCACAATCACCAAATTATTTCAGACCGATCACAATCCCTCCCTTCCCTGCTAAAATTTTGGAAACGTATGTCGCGAATTACTTTGCATCATTCATTTACCTTCGCTTCCTGATGAGCAACATGGGTTTCGGAAGGGCAGATCCACCTCTACGAACTTGGCTTGCTTACTGCATTATTTGGTTTCTTATATTGATCAGCGGAATCAGGTTGATGTTGTGTATCTTGATTTCAGCAAAGCCTTTGATAGCATCAATATTCGCCTTTTGTTAGATAAGCTCAATGAAGTTGGTCTCTCTAACAACCTAGAAAAATGGTTTGCCTCGCTCCTCACCGAGCGGAGTTTCATAATTAAGAATATGGAAGGTGTATATGCAATTGGGAGAATCCGCAGTGGGAGTTCCCCAGGGGTCTCCATTAGGTCCCATATTGTTTAATCTTTTTACCGCCGATATTGTTGCGCAAATCAAAGGTACTCAAATCAAGGCTCTTCTGTACGCGGATGATTTAAAATTATATTATGTTGTCCGTAGTTGGGAAGACTGCTATAGGATGTCTGCGGCATTGAATAATATTGCTTTCTGGGCCGAGCGGAATGGGCTATCTTTAAATGTTACTAAAACTTTCTGTATATCCTACTCTAGGAAAGTTGTTAATTATTTGTATGATTATACATTGAATAATCATATAATTGAATTATCCATCTGAACGGCAGACGTACACTCGTGAGCTCTCTTTAAATAGTTAAATGGAGAGCAAATACTGATGTGACTAATTGATGAGATACAATAATTTATTCTGATATGTCTAACTGATGAATAACCAACATTTTAGTTCCTGAAATGAATCTATATTTTTGTGTTTATAAAGGAATTTGAAGGATTAGGAAGTATTTTTTTATTTTGCCATTGCTACATGTTCGATGGACTTTTCCATTACCATCCAAGGTAAATTTTCTTCACTGGGTAGACTATTCCTATTGTTCTTTCAACTGTGAAATTTTTCTCTCTGTGTTTTTTTTTTTTCTTTATCAACATTTATTACGATGCCTCGAGATAATAATAAAAATACTACGACTAAACCAGCTCCTCTTCGTTCTTTTGGTGACTCTCCATCAAAACTTCCAATCGATGACTCCATCATGCCAATTTAGAAAAATCAATTATTGCTTTTTTCAATAATCCTGCTTTAGTTGAATCAATAATTCCTGTTATTTCATCAAAAATTCTGGAATCGCTTGAGTCAAAACTTGCTGATTTGACAACAAAATTAACTTCCCTATTGGAGCAAGTGGAGTCCACCTCTTCCAAATTGAACACTCTACAACATCAGTATAACTCAATGCAAACTAAATTGGATACGATTGAGGCTGATTTATTCCATGGGTGTGTTTCCTGTTTGGACGAGGCCTTTCTGCAGCTAGATAACTTGGAACAGCACTCTCGGCGCTTCAACCTCCATATCTTTGGAGTACCAGAGTCGCCAGCTGAGAAGATTCACGACATTATTGCAGATCTGTTTACTAAGAAACTTTTGGTTCCTACCAGGCCAACAGATTTCGTGTCCGTCCATCGTCTCGGTCACCGAACCTCCTCGTCTCATCGGCCAGTTATTTTGCAGTTGATGTCATCTTCCCATCGTGATCTTGTTATTAAGAACCGTCACCGGCTTCGTGGTACTCCTTTTGTAATTGTTGAAGATTTAACGGCCTTGCGTTACCAGTTACTGCGCGAGGCTAAGTCTAAGTTTGGAATTCGGAATGCATGGAGCTTCAGCGGTTATATATACGTCAAGAACTCTCTAGGTAAAGCTTTACGTATTAATTCCACTAAAGATTTTAATCTTGTGTCCTAATCCTTTGTTTGGGTTTGATTATCTTGTTACGAAATGGTTATGACATGATATTCTTTGTTAATATTAAATACCGGTTTATTTGCTTGTTATCCTAAATTGTTCCTTTTAGTAATTTCGTTTGTTCGTTTATTTTAATTTACATTTTTATTTTTTTTATTTATGTATGAATTTTTTTGATAATTTTTTAAGTTTATTATTTCTAATTGATTGTTTATTTGTAGTTTATATACAGTTTGGTTTAATTTAATTTTTTATTTAGTCAATTTTGTTTTGCTCTCCATTCTTTTCTTTTCCATTCTATTTCATTCTTTACTATTTTTTACTTATTTTATTTTTTCTATTTTTTTTCTTTTTTTCTTTTCTTCATTTTTCTCAATTTTTTTTTCCATTTGGCTATGTCTTACATTCATACAAAAGACTTTTCACCCCCGATCTCTATCGAGAATTACTCATATATGTGGTAATCAATTTAATAGGTATTTTTCTATTTTTTATTTAAATATCCGCAGTATTAACACTAATTTAACTTGTACGTTAGCTAATCTCAAGACTCTTGCGATAAAACCAAAAATTCTTATATTTACGGAGAGTTGGACTTATGATTCCAGTGATATTCCTACTATTCCCGGTTATCAGGCTGTCTCAGTCAGCCGCGCCAATAAGCGTGGTGGAGGCATTTGTGTCTATCTTTTACACTCACTTTTCTTTCTCACTTCCTCTGATTATACAGTGCGGACCCGGTCGAACGCTGTCTTCGGGAGCCACGATTTCGTGACAGCGTTAGATCGAGCCGTGGTCGATCCCCCCCCCCGCGCGGGGGCCAAGATGACAAGAATTGCGTTCTCATATGCACATGTACACTTTTCTGTTTGATTTCTTTTCGTTTTTTTTTTTACTTAATAAACATGTCAATTGAAGTTACAGTATTGAATGTAGAAGCTATTCAGTCTAAAAGATATAAATCGGCTATCAGCTAGGATCGAACGCAGTCTACAAGATCCGCGATTTCATATTCACATGTACGGTTTCCTTTTTGTTTATTTTCTCTTAATAAAAATGCCAATTACGGGGAGGAGGGGGGGCTGGGATTGGGAGCCAAGTCAAAATCGCGTTGGAGCCGATTCAGCGATTTAGCGGACCGCGTTCGACCGGGTCTGCACTGTAGTTTAGTTACGCCCGATTATGAGGCCCGCTTATAATTAATAACAATCTAATTATATTATCAATATATCGCCCTTCATCTGGAAATTTATCTTCTTTATATTTGTTTCTTTCATCAGTATTACTCGATCTTCAAACCTCTGGTAAAACTGTTATCTTAGTGGGTGATTTTAATATTGACCTTAGCAAGCCTTCCTCTTCTGTAAATCTCTTTTTGTATCCTATTTTCCATTCTGGGCTTTTACCTACTACATTTTCTTTTTCGCATTATTCTCTTCATTACAATTCTTATTCAGCTATTGATTCGTGTTTTTCTATTTCTAGTTCCATTCTTCTCAGTCATTTTCTCGATTTAGCGATTACTGATTATTTTCCGATGGTCACTATCTTTAACTTAGACACTCCCACTATTTCACGTAATTCTTCTTTTCGCTCTAGATTAATTACTCCCAACAGACTTACAGTTTTGCAATCTTATCTTGCTCTGACTGATTGGAACTTTCTTCTATCTAACCCTACTGATACTAATCTATTATTTGCATCTTTTCTTTCTCATTTCCAATTCGGCTGTGATCGATACTTTCCTTTAAAATCCCATTCTTGCGATTCTTCCAATACTAAAGCTCGAAAGCCTTGGATAACTCCTGTTATACTTTTGCTTATTAAAAAAAAGAATGCTTATTATAGAAAATTTCGTCGAAGCCCATCTCTCAAATGGCTTAATAAATTTAAATACTTCTCTAATTATGTGAAAACTACTATTAACAATTCCAAACAGTCATACTTTGAATCTCTATTTTCACGTCTTCAATCCAATAAAGAAAAATGGTGTTTACTAACAGATTTAGCTCATAGTCCCAAATTACTGCATTCTCCTTTTCCGCAGTCAGATAAGGTCTCTTCTTCTTCATTGACTGACTTTCTTCACGTTCTTTTGCCTCCTTCTCCTGATACCCCTTCCTTATCTAATATTGACTATCCATTTCAAGCGCCGAATTCATCTTCTAGTTTCTTCGTTACCCCCACTACTAATGAAGAGGTTTGTGACATCATTGGCCAATTAAAATCTTCTTCTGTCCCAGACCCCCTTGGGTTTCAGTCTGACATTATTATTGCGTTGAAACATACCATCGCTTATCCCTTAACTATTATTTTTAATTCTTCTATCAATACTGGAGTTTATCCCCAGGACTTGAAGATATCACGTGTGGTTCCTGTTTATAAGAAAGGTGACCCCAGTCAATTTGAGAATTACCGCCCCATTACTGCTTTACCGATATTTCCCAAAATATTTGAGAAGCTTTTCTTTATTAGGTTTTCTCATTTTATCTATGAACATAATTTTCTTAATTCATGTCAGCACGGGTTCACCCCTTATCGGAGTGTTAAAACAGCTTGTCATGACTTACTCGAATTCCTTTCCTCCGAGATGGCTATGAATAAATATGTCTCTTCTATCTTTATTGATTTTTCTAAAGCCTTTGATACAGTTCCTGTCCATCTGTTATTGTACAAACTTAATGCCTTCTACGGAAATCATGGTTTGCCTCTCTTCTGGCTTTCCAACCTACTATTTACGTAATCGCAGATACTATCTTTCCCACCTTAGGGAAAACTCGACCACTCTTATTAGAAATTATGGGGTCCCGCAGGGGTCGATTCTTTCTCCCCTGCTTTTTAATTTATTTTTGAACGATCTACCCGCTATTTTTACGACTCTTAAACCAATTTTATATGCAGATGATATTTCCTTATTGTAATCTGATCATAATATTTCGCTCTTGCTCTCATCTCTTAATATTGCGCTCGAGAAACTAAGACCATGGTGTAGTATAAACTTATTATTTGTTAATATTGATAAGACTAAGGTAATGTTTTTTCATCAGTGGAATAAGCGCAATATATCTCAGTCACCACCAATATTCTATGGACTCTCTATTATCTCCACTACTACAATTTTTACATATTTGGGTTTAACCCTATTACCTGATTTGTCCTGGGACGCCCATATTGATAATCTGTTGACTAAACTTAATAAAAAACAGGGCATTATTTCCCGACTTCATTATCTTCCTACTAATATTTTAATTTATTGTACTATTCTTGGATTCATTCTGGCCTATGTTATGGTGTAATGTTTTGGGGTTCTACTTCCTCCACTAATTTTGTTAGAATTCTAAAGTTACAAAAATGGTTTCTTCGGACCCTTTTGCACCTCCCCCGATCATTTTCCGTATCCCACTATTTCGCTTCCTTACATATACTTACAATATATCAAATTTATTTTCTGTCTCTCTGTTCTTTTATTTATAAAACCTCCAACTCTATACTATTGTTATCAACTCCTATAAGGATTAATCATAATCTTGATATTCATAATTATAGTACACGTATTGCAAATGAGATACGACCTCCTACTTCCCTCGGTTTAAAATACTGTGCTCTTTTACCTTCGGAAATCCGTGAGCTTACCTCCTACCCTCAGTTCCGTAAAATAATACGCAATTTCTGCTTTTGTCATATACCACTAAAATCGAAGGTTGTCTGCTAGTACACTATGTTATTGCTTAGGGACGCCTAACTTGACATTTTTCTTATAAATACTTTTGCTCGTGGATGAGACCCTTGTATTTAATTACATTCTCTTTGATTACTTTTTAGTCTTTCCAGCTATCGGTTCTCATGATTATCTTAACAATTTACTAGCTATTTTATATACCTATGATTAATTAACTGATTTTTTATGGTTTAATTGTATGTCCCATCTGATTTGTTTAAGTTTGTTAAAGTTTTTCTGCAATTTTTGTTTTGTTTTTATTTATTGTTTTACTGACCACTTTGTTAATTTATTGTTTACTTTGTGCCCACTTGGCCTAATTTGTCATTTTTTTTCATACTGGCCTCGTTGGACACTATTATCAATTTTTGTAACTTCTTCTAGCCCATTATTATTGTTTATTTAAATAAATATTGTAAATTTATTGTATTGTAAAAAAGTACAGATAACTTCATTACAGTGTGCGATTGTTATGTGCCACGTGATTTTTGTTGCCATTTTACTAATTTAGTTGTTGGTTAGCGTTTATCCACAGTCTACAGATATTCATATATTACTACCAACTGATTTGTACTTGTATTTTGTTATATTGTCGCGCCCGCTAAGACCTAACTCGTCGGTCAGTCCATACTGGTCCCAGCTGGGCGTATTTGTAATTTAACTTGATTAAATAAATTAAATAAATAAATTAAATAAATAAATAAATAAAATAATTCTAAAATCCATCGATGCATTTTGATAAAGGATTTGGGTGTGATTTTCAACTCCAAATTAACCTTTACCAATCATCTGGAATATGTATTGGTTGAGATCAGTAGGCGTTTGGGTATTATCAAACGTCTGGCCAATTTCTTTACCAAACCCAAGACGTTTCTTATTCTTTACAAGTCAATTGTTCTTTCTAAAATTTTATATGCCCCATGATCTGGTATTCAAGCAACACTCAATTATTCTGTCATTTACAAACTAAATTACTTAATTTTAATATTTTTCTTGCTCGTATTAGTCGAATTCTCGGCAAAGCCTCCCTGGCTCCCCAATTTAATTTGCAGTATGTTCTGAGTAAGGTATTTTTTAATACTTTGATCAAGATTATAAAAGGAAGAATTTTCTCCCCGCAAACTCTGAATTTAATAGGGTTCCATACCTCGAGCTCTTGTTAGTGTTCCTGGGCAGAACGAGGACTAACGTAACGAATCTTGATCCAGCTTTTAAATTAGTTGATTCTTATAATAAGAATTATCCTTTATTGGATATTTTTAATAACAAATGTTGTCTTTTATTTAAAGTTTAACGACAGTTTTATTGAATTTTCCTTGTCGTTGTCTAACCAATTTTTTTTCATTTTTATTCTTCCTTATTTGTTCTCTCCTTCCCTCTTTAGTTTTTGTTTTTCTTTTCCTGACTCAGCTTCTTTTGTTGTTTCGATTTATTTATTTATTTATTCCTTGATTTATTTATTTATTTATTTATTTATTTATTTATTTATTTATTTATT
>JAHWFO010092920.1:557340-572811 GCA_023313115.1 Rhysida immarginata | reverse complement strand
TTTTTGGTTCACTTCTTTGCTGGTCCCCTATTTGCCTTCGGGAGAAAGCCTATCCTGAAATATATGAAGTGTAACATCCTTTTTACACCTCTGAAATTTCAGGATAATTCGTCGAGTATTTTTCTAGATATTCGACAAAACGTCTAAAATCGAAAGTGTCCAATTACTTTCTTCCAATCAGTGTATATATGGTACATGATAAACAAAATAAAACAATATTTTTGTTATAAAAAATGTCTTCGTTGGTGTATTGTAAATCTCTTTAATCAGTTACTGATCAAATGTTTCAATTTTTTTAATGTAGTTTACAGTTTAACAATTTTAGACAAGCCAAAAATATTTTTTTTAATTTAACGTCTTTGTAAAACTAATTATTATCAATTCATGAATTTACAAACCCAACACACAAAAATGTAAATTATAAACCAAAATTCCTTATAGACAATAAAAAATGCGTAATTTTTATGGTATAAAAGGAATTTTCGGGTTTATAAATTTTTATTTTTGTGATTTTTTTTTTCAATTTCAATTTTATTTCAATTACAAAATTTCATAAAAGAGAAATCACAATAAAATAAACAGAACAGAAAACAAGGGATACAAAGGGCTTTGAAAAGCTAAAAATCCTGCATTCTCTAAGAGCAATTGTAATCAAATTATAATCAAAGAGATTTCCCACACCAATTGAAGACGTTTTTTTATTTTTTTTTATTTTTTTATTTTTTTTTAAGTAATAAAATATTTTTTACAATTCATTAATTTATTTTTAATTTAATTCCAAACCAACAAACAAAAATATAAATTATAAACCAAAATTATTAATACATAAAATAACATTAAAACGTTGAGGAACAATTATATAAATCATAATGAATATAACATATCTTTAATTAACTCAAATTGAAAATTAATTAAAAATTTTGAAAATAAATTGAAAATAAAACAACAACAAACAATAATTTCCGTGCAACCACAAACGGTAAATGTAAAAGTACATCTTAAAAAACATTGTTATATATACCGGGTGATCCAAAAGTCAGTAGACTTTTTAAAACCTTCTAATTATTAAACTACCGTAATTTTTGGGGTATAATACGCCCTCGCAGATAATACGCACCATTGTTTTTTCCCCAGCCCATAATACACATTTTATGTATCTAAGATAGCGATTCAAGATCAGGGAGTGCTCCGCCATATTTGTTCAAACGTGCAGTGCATTATGGTCGTCTGATTTTTAAAGGCTTTAGACTGTATATATTTCCATAAAATGAAGACATAAATTTTCAAAATAAATGATCTTATAAAAGAATTTATTCGTTACAGTTAAACTTACATTTTATCTGAAATAAATGTATTTAATTTCCTTCAAAATCGGAATCGTCTGTGTCTGAGTTCTTTGTTAGGCCTAATTACCGTTTCTTCTTCTTCCCAGTCTTCTATTCTCATAATTGAATCATCCACAGGAGAGGTAATTCCTGCTTTCACAAACAGAAATTGTATTTAGAATTTGTACTCTGTCATGCAAATGAATGATTGATAGATATCCATTTGATGGATAATTCAAACTTTTTGTCTCCACATCTTTATGAAGATCAATTATAGTAGCAAACACTGGTAAAACTACGGAATAGTGTCCCCTAACTTCTTTGATTGATATCATCAAGACTGGTTTCATTCATGTATTGCATTTATTATTGTGTCAGCTCTGGTTAATGGCAAAGTAATTTGCCTTACTATTGAACTTTATTATTACAGAGTTCACACAGAATAACAGTCACTAAAACACTGGCTGGCTAACAGACATCTCAGCTTGGCAGCCATCTTAAAGGTTGATGAGAAAACCTGGTATCCCTGGTTTTATGAGCGGAAAATGGAAAAGAGCCACTGAATTTTATGTGGAATATAAAGTGAATAAATATAATGTATGCTGTATTTACTCTATAATAAAAACCAAAGGTAGTATAGAAGTTTGTCAGCCCCAAGTTCTTTTGCTGCCCCCTCTCCCCCAAATTTTCAACTTCCAGGTGTTATTATCGGCCTATTATACGCATCGTCCATAATACGCAGTAATGATTTTTCTAACTTTTTTTACGCATAATACGCGTATTATACCCTAAAAATTACGGTATTTACAATAAAACGACGTGGTTTGCACAGAAATGCTCAGAAACACAGGTGATTTTTGTTTATAATGAAATTTTTTTTTTATATTAGTTACATTTTTGACCAAAAGGTGGCGCTGAAGTTTCATGTAGAATACAATCTTATCATGCGTGAAATAAGCAGATGAGTTAATTGCGCATTATCTTGGCTCTAAGGATGTTATTTTAATGTTGCTTTAAGAAACACTTTGACACAAGCGATTTTCGAAGATTCAATAAACTGAATTTAAGACTAATTTAAAACTCCAGCACCACCTTTTGGTCAAAAATGTAACTAATATATAAAAAAAAATTTCATTAAAAATAAAATACCCCGTGTTTCTGAGCATTTCTGTGCAAACCGCATCGTTTTATTGTAAATAGTTTAATAATTATAAGGTTTTAAAAAGTCTACTGACTTTTGGATCACCCTGTAAATAAAATTTCTTTTCAAAAGATATTTTACATTGATTATGATTTATAGAATTATTCTTGAACATTTTAATGTTACTTTATACATTAATAATAATATTTCTCATTTATTTAAAATTTATCCTAGCTCTAAACCAAAATTCCTTACGTATACAATAAAATCATATGTATATATTACGGTATGTTTTATGTAATTTTTATTGTATATAAGGATTTTGGTTTATAATTTTTATTTCCGTGTGTTAGGTTGGAATTAAAATCAAAATTAATATAATGAATTGTAATAATTAATCTCACAACGATATTAAATTTAAATAAAATAGTTATTAATCAAATGTTCAATTTTTTTAATTTGGTTAAAGTTTAACAATTTTAGACAAACAAAACAAATTATTTTATCTCATCATTTGTGATTTGAAAATCTCTTTGATCAGTTATTGATTAAATATTTTTTTTTTTTAATATGGGTAAAGTTTAATCATTTCTCTCTCTCTCTCTCTCTCTCTCTCTCTCTCTCTCTCTCTCTCTCTCTTTTTCATACGAAAACATATGTAAAAAATCCGAGTTCTCCCCATCGATCATCGGTCAGTTATGTCAGTCACTCTATTTCTTGCAGGACTTTTTCCTAATTGAGTCGGCAGTCCAGTAGTATTCTATACATCCATGATTTTTTATGTTGTAATTTACCTATACTGTATAAAGGCCATTTCACAATTAAAACGCGAGAACAAGCGGTTGCGTAATCCATTACAAATGCGGGTAGTGGCACTCCGCATATCTTGTGGAGGCTTCGTGAAGTTTCTGTTTTCAGTTCACAATTAAATATTCGACCACAAGAAGTCTCTTCTGATTGGTGTATTTTAGAGTGCCCTTTATAATGGTGGTTATAAAGGCACTTTAGTATATTAATCATTCGGTAAACGATTTTTTTAAAAATTAATGGCCATATTTTGTTGTTTTCCCTAACAAAATCGATGTATCGATAAAATATGAGAGGATTTCGAGTAAAACTTCGATGTTTTCAAAGATGATTTGCAATTCCTTCAAATATACTTGTGGCCAGTTTATTAAGAACACCCATGACTATGCAAATCCTTTGGCATAGCTTTACTACATATCAGTTGGTCACATGATAGTCGATACCAATATAAAGCGAGAACACACCTGTCAACTGCAAATGGCTTGACCGTCACCATGGGGAAAACAAAGGATCTGAGCGACTTCGAGCGCGGGATGATAATTGGTGCCCGACAAGGTGGACTGAGTATTTCTGAAAACACACGTCTTCTAGGCTTTTCCTGAACAACCATTTCAAGGGTTTACCAGGACTGGTTAAACAACCAAAAAATAACCAGCCAGAGACAAGCCTGTGGTCGAAAAACGACTCGTCAATCCAAGGGGATGGGAATGGTTCCAGGAACACGATAATGAAATCATGCTGTTATATCTGCTAGGGGTGGTGTATCACTGTATTGGGGGGGGGGGGTGTTCCTAATAAACTGGCCACTCAGTGTATGATCATTGTGTTTTGATACACTCCCCTCCCGTAACATATTTTTCTTTTCCTATCAACCCTTCGAATATTTCGATATTTTATAAAAATAATTTCACTTCCTTTTCATACTTTTCGTAATACATACTGATTGCTCAGGCTTCCAACTGTAAGCTTCACTTTGTATACTTATTGTAGACTTATTTATTGTACCTTTTTTGTTTTTGTTACTTTTTCATCACATTGACTGGGTAATTGTTTGTTAGGGCCAAGCGATGCCATCGATGTTGTTTTCATCCAGTATTATTTTTATACTATATTTGAAAAACATTTATCTGAACTGTATGAGTTGAAAAAGTTTCAATAAAGATGCATTTATGTTCTGAATTTTGCAGTTTTTCTTTAAATGAATGACAATAAATCTCCATCTTTATTATTTTATAGATTATACAGGGTGATTATAAAAGAACTTCACACTTTTATTTATTTATTTATTTATTTATTCAAATTATACAGGAATTCCCCTTTTACATGATCAGTATAAACAGTAACAATGATATTATCAATAAGATAAAAAAGGATGAAATAAGTAAAATCTGATAGGCACAATGTAATATCAAAAGATGATTAACACAACAGGTAAAATTCAATGGATAATAATGACAAAGAAAATAAAATTTCGATAAAATGCACAAATTAAGGCAGTACTCTAAAATCATAAAACATGAGGAACGGTACAATATATAATTGTCATATAAAAATAAATATTTCAAGAACTGGATACATAATGAGCACAAATGAAATTAAAAAAAAAAAAAAATGAGACAACTCAGTTATAGTCCAATAGGGGAAAAAATAAAAATCAGTTATAATGCAATGTTAATACACTTCAATTTGTTCCTTTTGTCGTGGAAGAGGTCGAACGAAGTAAGAAGGTCATTAACACTACGTAAGGCCCGTTTGAAGGGAGCGTTATGAATGTAATTGCTGGATGAGGATGACTTCTCAATATGGAAAAGCATATTTGATCTGGTACTGTAAACTGGTACTCTAAAGGGAATTAATTCAAGTAGTGGCTGACAGTCAAGATTTGAGTTATATAAGTCATAAATAAACAAAAGATCAGTACGAACTCTACGGATTTTTAGGGTTTCAAGCCCCGTCAGGTTACGGAGTTTGTCATAGTTAGGAAAGGTAGGAGAATGGCACAATTTTCTATGAATGATATACAAGAAACGATTTTGGATACTCTCGATGATATCAATATATTTTGAGAAATGTGGGGACCAGACAATGGATGCATGCTCCAAATTAGAACGAACTAGAGAGCAGTATAGGGTCTTTAAGGCCAAAATAGATGTAAAGGATTTGGTATGTCTATTAATAAAGCCAAGCATTTTGTTGGCTTTTTTAGAAATAGAGTCAATGTGATACACGAAGGACATTCTGGAATCAAAGATGACACCAAGGTCATTGATATGTTCTACAGAGTGCAAGGGTTTGTTTTTAATGTTGTATGTGAAGGTCACAGGATGTTTCTTCCTGGAGGAGACAACCTTACACTTTTCAATGTTCAACTTCATGTTGTTATCTGAGCACCACAAGACAAGTGAATCAAGTGAATTCTGTAGACGATGGCAGTCATTGAGGTTCTTGATTGAGCAGTATAGCTTAAGGTCGTCGGCAAAGAGAAGGAACTGCGCGTCCTTCAGATACATACTGACATCATTGATATATAGTAAGAAGAGCAATGGACCTAGGTGGGAACCCTGGGGAACCCCACTTGTTACTTTAATTGCTTCAGAGATAGAATGTTTCACTCTAACATAAAGAAGCCTGGAAGATAAAAAATTAGAAATCCAAGACAGAAACGGATCTGTGAATCCAAGTGCCTTTAGTTTGTGACATAATATTTCGTGGTCTACCTGATCAAATGCTTTGGCTAAATCCGTGTAAATTGCGTCGGCCTGAAGCTGTGTGTCCATATTGTCAAGGATAAACTTTTCAAACGTCATAAGATTTGTAATGGTGGATCTACCCTTACTGAATCCATGTTGTTGGGAGATAATGATATTCCTAAATTGCCCCTGTATAGAATTCAGTACAAGGGATTCCATGATTTTGGGGAAAACTGATTGGATAACTATAGGCCGATAGTTGGTGATATCATTCTTATTACCAGATTTAAAAATAGGGGTAACAAAGCTTGATTTCCAGATGGACGGGAAGGCACCAGAAGACAGAGACTTATTGAAGATGATCAGGAGTGGGAGGCAGAGGCTAGATCCACCGGAAAGTATAAACAGAGGATGCATACCATCAGGACCAGGGCTTTTATTAGTTTTTACAGTTTTAAGTTTTTCTTCAATTTGTGCTGCTGATATTTGAACACTAGACAGATCAACATGTCTGTCATAGGTGATATGCTTTAAATAAGAATTTAAATTAGTATTTGCAAACGTACTCGAAAAATATTGTTGGAAAGATTAGAAATGCCCAATGGATTGTTCTCAATAGCACTGTTGTAAAACATGGATGAGGGTAAGTCATTATCAGATTTCTTAGCATTGATATAGCCCCAAAAAGACCTGACATTGCTTACGATGGACGTTTCCACTGTTGAAATGTACTGGTTGTAACAAATTTTAGTAAGACCTTTATATTTGGATCTAAAATCAGAGAAGCTTAGATAGTCTCTTATTAGATGGGAAGATTTATATTTACGATGAGCATCCTTCTTTTCACAGATTAATTTCCTTAATTCTGGTGTGAACCATCTTGGAAAAGTGTTAATCACGTTACAGATTCTCTTTCTGGGAACAAGTTCATTAATTATAGAATGTAGCAGCCAATAGAAGTGATCAACGGCTGTTTGCAAGTCCAGCTGATCAAGAACACACCAGTTAATATTGCTTAAAACTCTATTAAGATAATCGTAGTCTGCATTTTTAAAATCAAAGGAGTATAAATCATATTGAATAGATGGACATGAGTGCCTGGCATGGATAACTCCATATAAGGGGGGATGGTGAAAATCTGGTAATAAAACAGGATCAGCTGTGATTGAAGTTTCAACAAGAGAGGTAGATAGAATTAGGTCCAATATTACGTCGTTACTATTTACTGAGTGATTGTATTGAGTTAGGTTTAAGAAGTATAACATATCTATTAGCATGTTACCTTGCAAGGACATTGAATTCCTGTCGAGAAGATCATTATTGGACAACCAAAATGGAGTTAGTTCACGTAAGTTGTAGTCACCTAAGACACAAATCTCAGATGTAGGGTAAAAAGAAGCAAATCTCTCGATCTCGTTCAAATGTACTTCATAGATGGAAGGCGGTGAACAGGGGGGAATATAAGTAGCACATATGACTTTGGAAGAGTTGTCCAGGTAAAGAATTACAAAGAGATGTTCCACTTGTTGAACATGAGAAGTAATAGGCATGGAGGAAAACTTTTTATTAATGGCAATGAGCACGCCGCCACCTGAGGTTTTTCCACTAGTTGATCGGTTCCTGTCGTAAAGGTAGACATTGTAGGAGGTCAGGCCAAGTTCAGCGTTGTTTATATCAGGTAACAGGTTTGTCTCTGTGAAGCAGACGACGTCAAAAGAATGTGAGTGAATATTATTAGAGAGGTCCACAAGTTTAGATCTAAGGCCGTTCACATTTTGATAGTAGAAGGAGATACCCTGGTTTTTTAGTTTTTTGTTTCCGATTCCACAATTCTGGGGCAGCCGTTGATGTACTTTATAGTCAAATTCATTTCACCGTTTTTTTGTTTGACGATCAGAAAGTTCAGCGCGAAGGGAGAGTAAATGATCACGTTCCATTTTTGTTTTGTCTGAGGATACATTGAGTTTATAAATTGTGGCAATCGTTCTCCTTTGTCTTAGAACAGACAGGGCATCAGCTTTAGACGGTAGTGTAACTTTCAGGGGTCTCACCTTTCCCGGCATAGGTTTCCCCAGCCGAGAAGAGCGAAGTTGGTCAAATTGTGAAAGGACAGGACGTGGAAGCTTACCCAAAATGTCCACCATACGTGATTTGTCTGCTGCATTGATATTGGAATTGTCACCGCTAAGTTCCTCCATGCCAAAGAAAATGACGTTGCTTTCTCTGGAGATACGGTCATTCACTTCTGCCATGATATCGTTAACGGAGGGAGAGGGAGGGTAGCTGTTATACAGGATCGATTCTCACAGCTCCTCAATTTCTTGAGATGAGATGAGATGAGTTTTAATTTGATATTAAACAACAAATTTTTCCATCTTTATTATGCATGATCGATCAGTTTCATTAATATCATGAGAATTTAAAAAGGTGCTCGGGTAAATGTTGGCTCTAGATTAGGACAGGCATCATTGTCATCATCATTGACACATATTGCCCTTCATGCAACTTCTGTTTATCATCTCATCACAGATTTCTTTCATACAACACAGATACCATATGAGATTTGGTTTACAGACATGTAAGCATCAAAATCCACACCAGTGGTACATGTATATGACACAACTTCGTCCACCTCTTCTTCTTACTAAAAACGATCAATCCAGGAAAATGTCCTTTGGGACCAAACATTAATCTCTAATGCGGAAAAACTATACGCTATGTTTATAAGAATATTAATAAGAAATTGTATATAAGAATTTTGCAGTCTTAGAACAGCGAATTTTAATATTTCCTATTTTGGGAGCAAAATACAATAATACAATGTCTAATAATATAGAAAAAAAAAATAATAAATTACCTTAAGTTCTGTGGATGCTAATTGTTTAAAACACAAACTAGTTCTGCTTCTCCACAAAGACTTTTTTTGGAGGGCACGTAAAGCTGTTAGTCCCGGCTGCTGCTGTCACCTAACTCTCTTTGGGTTTGTTTGGTTGTGCAGCAATAATCTAATCCACTGTTAAGACTAAGCTAATCACAACAATGGCAGCATGCAACATGCGTTCTGTAATAATGAATACTAAATATTCACAATTTAGTAAAAAACTGAACCCTTGCAATAGTTGGTAACTGAATCCTTTCTTGGAGAATTGTTGCTGGAGTGTAGCATGATGTTGTCAGTCTCCTTAGCCACAATAGGGAGAGCATTTGATTAGGATCAAATCACATATTTACATTAGAGCTCAATTTATAAGTTGACATAAATTCAAAGGAAAAATTCATAGAAAAAGAATTTACAAAAGTGTTTAAAAAATTTCTTTGCCATTCTGTCATGAACAAAAGTGCCTACAATTTGTTTATTTTCATTTTTCATTAACTTTCTTTTAAAAATATTGAGAAAAAATTTGAAACTTTATATTTCATTTCTGTGAAAATATTAAATGTGTTTAAAAAATTTTTCAAAAAAATATTGAAACGTATCTGGAAATGAAATAAATGATAGAAACAAATGACTATCTCTGACTTACTGCAAAAATCTTCAGACCAAAAGGATCATTTATGAATTCACAAAAAAAAGGTTTCCTAGTTTCATAAGAAATCACTTTTTCCTTCAAAAAATGCTCGAGTGTAAGACGGTTAGCCCGTAATTACTGGATAATATGGATTTGATTTACTAGCTACGCCATTAAGCCAAAAATGATTCTTGCTTATGCAGTCATATCGAATAGAATTTTGCAAACTTTATTTTACTTATTCACCATAGATATTGTAAACCTATTTTAGTTTTCTGGAAAGATGTAAGCTTTATAGAATTAATTATAATGTTTCCTTTGCCTTTAGGGATACAGCAGGTCAGGAAAGATTTCGCACATTAACTACTGCTTATTATCGTGGGGCAATGGTATGAATTATTGCCTGTTATTGCTTTTTTATTGTGTGATTTTTGATTTTTAGATAGGTTACTTCTAATTGATATTATAACTTAGATACTGTTTTTTTTTTTCATGTAGGGAATATTGTTGATGTATGATATCACAAGCATGGATTCTTTTAATCATCTCAGTTATTGGTTACGAAATATTGAAGAGGTAAATATTTGAAAAATATATGAGACAGGGTCTACTTTGCAAAAAAAAATAGGTTTATTACAGAGACACGTTTCGATCTTAGATCATCTTTAGTCTCATCTAAGATCGAAACACGTCTCAGTAATAAACCTATTTTGTTGCAAAGTAGACCCTGTCTCATCTCTCTCAGTTATGTGCAACATGGAACCAACTTGCCCATGTAAGTATTTGCACTAACAAGGTAAGTTCATGAATTTGTACCAGAAAACTCTTTGCTTGGTGCAAGCATACCTTGGAAGAAATGGCATTACATGGTGGCAGTAGCGGAAGTAAGGACTAAATAAAACATGGCAGCAATCTGGAAGCAAAATTGTTAACGGCGATCGTAAAAGAATTGCAATTACAGCAGTGTTGTTAAGCACAAAATCTTAATTTTGCTGTACAATTATTCTTGTCAAAATAATTTATAAGATAAGTAAGCATCTAGAATACTATTTTTTTTTTTAAATTATAAAGCATCGCGATACATTATCCCTCCCCAAGACAACATATCACTTGATAGCCTAGCCCTTGTTTCATTTGCAAATACGAGATGCCAGCCCTGGAAAATTTATATAGATTACGAATTAATTCATAAAATGAAATGATAAATTAAGGAAATGGTTATTATTACTACACAGATTTTTTTGCTGGATGCCAATTAGCTAATTTTAATAATCTATTTTTAAAAACTAAGTTTGTTTAGAAACTTGAGAATCCATTCAGTTGTCGTCTGCTTCTACTTCATAACTTTCATATTTAGTGGTGAAGGAAAGAAGTTCCATCAAGAGCATTAATGCACACACATGCACATCGCTTTAGCTATGACTTTAACAATGGAATATGTAAGGCTCTGTGTGCTAAAAATTTTCTCTCTTCGCGGTTTATTTTGAGCAAAAAAAATTTAATGATTTCTTATTTTGCAAATATCAATAGTAACTTTAGACGAGTAACATATTTCAGATGAAATTCTTATTTGGTGTGAATCTGTACCTCACAGATTCATGAACTTCCCTTGTAAGAGTGTTTGCTTTATAAATTTAAAGTGATATGTGTAATTATTGCTATAGTGAATGGGTGGAAAATTTCACAAAAAACCTTTAAATAATTTTGTATTTGTTATTTTTAGCCTTTTGGGACCTCACTTGTCGGTCAATGACCATACTAGGGTTATTGAGGAATAATTATCAAATTATTGAAATATTATCTTCAGTTTGTCAACTTCTTCTTTAAGCAGTACGAGGCTAGAAGCAAATTTTCTAGCAAGATCTACCTACCGGTACTTGTCAGTGAGAGCAAATTTTTAACCACTTTGCATAATAAATAATGAATAGAAACTGAAGTTGATACTCCAAACATCAGGAAATAATATTACTGGTTCCAGGAACCAAGACACTCGAGATTCCTGGTTTGAATCCAGGGGCGCGTTCCTCTACATGCGATTCAGAGAGCAATGCAGTGATGTCAGTCTCGCGAGCTTCGTTTGACCTTCGACCATCGTGAGGGGGAAAATCTACTGGAACGCTAAAAATAACTGTCGATAGCCTATCGTACAAGAGTATCGTTGTTTGTATCATTAGAGCGGTTAGCCATTCCAAGTAATAGACTGATTGTTGAGTGTACGCTTGCGCAGTTAACAAAAGTAAGTCACTTGTGGAATGAAACACTGTGTGTTTTCGTTGAATCTGATATTGCTGATTTTTTTTTTTTTTTAATACAGCGTAGTATTTTAATTAAAATATCGACAAAAATAGAAATTCAATTGCTGAATTATCATGAAGAGTCTTTGTAAATAGATAAAAATTATTTCATATAAAAACTGAAATTAAAATTTCAGCAATTATGTTTTCCTAAAATTTTTATTTTTATTTAGCTTATTTCTAGAAGCATTAGATGAGTGAATTATAAATCGGATAACTTAAATAAGGGAGAAAAAACCTTTTTTTTTTTTTTAAACTGCAGAAAAATAATAATACAAACTTCTTTTTCAGACGATATTTCATTCATGAAGGCCTTTAAATAATTCCGTCAATTATATTTCGATCACCCGTGAAAGTTGAAAATAGAGTTAAATAAGTTTATAAACAACTTTGCAATAATTCAATTTTATAATATGCTATATATTGATCTTTAATTAGGAATACATTCATTTGCTTTGGAATAGTGGCTTTAATTCTGTGAAATTTATGGAATTTTAATTTAATAAATAATTGATTAAAGATCAAATAATAATAAAAAAATAATTGTATGTTTTAGAAAATAATTGGATGACATTCATGCCTTTTTACAATAACACAGCCTTCTCAATTCCTGATTTCAATAATGTTTTTCCTAAAATTATCATCCCTAAATTATCAAGAAGTATTTTTTCTAAACCAGTTTTTATTAATCTCTGTGTGACTTTAGAAATACCTGAAGAACGATAAAAAATTTTATTATTTATTAAATTTATTTTTAAAAAAATGGGAATTTAAGAATAAATCAAACTTTTATTTGAACATCTATATTTTCAAAATTATAAAAAATCTACAAATGAAAAAATATTCTTATGGCTTTATTTTATACTATTGAAATATTCAAATTTCAATAACTCTGTATATAAATTTCACCTGTCCGGTTTCATCAGGTGTTAGTGTTGTCCAACCATTATGGCGGGATATTCTGCTATCGCTAATTGAGTGTTTTTTATGGTGAAGCACTTATTTTTTTCCACAGCTTGGACGACTAGTGATTGAAAGTTTGTATTGTTTGCTGTTCTAGATTGTTCACCCGATGTACCTTGGCACATTGAATAGTTTGTTGGGCCGAGTATATAATGCGTATAAATCTTGTCGTTTGTCGGGTAAGGTTGATACGCTTTCGGCGATTCATCTGGTAATTTTATGTTGTGGGTCCATCTGTGCTTATCAGGTATTTCGTATTTGGTGATGTGATCAATGGTGGTTTTTTTCCCATTCTGACTGATCATGTCGCTTTGTGAAAGGTCCTGTTTAGCAATCGAAATGATTACACTTCTATCTATCATGTTGACTGCAGATTTTCTTCGTCTATGGCAAATTCGAGTGTCTTTTCCCCACACTGTAGCAAGCGTTCATCAATAAGTAGGCTATCTGTACTTGAAACAAAAGAATCTGCTGCCCCACTTTCTTGTTAATTCTATACGCAACAGACTTTTTCATTTCTTTTTATTCAAATAAGATAAAAAAAAAAATCGCTAAAAGTTGTGTACTTCGTTATTGTGTATCGCCAGCCAAACTCGTTGATGCGCAGTTCCCCTGCATCATGTGAGGCTCAGTCTTGCGAGCGCCTCCCCTGCTGTCGCGAGACACTTGTTCAATTTAAATAAAATTCATGCAGAGGAACACGCCCCAGATTGCAGAATTTTTCTTTCCATATTTTCTTGTAATATCATCTCCTTTGCATAGACATTGTAAAATATTGATACTTCTTACAATTATACACCTCCGTGTCAAAAGATTATGATAAAGTCATCAGCAGTTTCAGGCTTAAATATTTAACGAAAACTTCCAATATACACCATCGCAATCATGTTTTTATAATAAGTCACACACTGCCTAATATGTAACAAAAACTTCTAATGTACACTACGGCAATCATGTTTTTATAATAAATCACACTGTGTCCAAAATCCATCCAAGACACGTTTTCATTCAAATTTTTTATTTTTATTTTTATTTTATTTATTAGTACGGTAATCCAATACGTCCATCCAGGGCCTGTATGGCTAGAGGCCGGCGAGTTGGGTCCCTGGATGATCCTGGATTAACGACTGCTGGATTATACAATTATTCAAGGACAAAAAATTAATTCAATAAAGATATTTAATAAGATGAGACCAAAAAAAATCCGATATTCAATGATTGGATAAAAAATTGCAGTATTCAAAATAAATGCATATTTTTTGCATACATTGAAGTCAATCATGTGATCCAGAGGCTTTGTGAATCAGTTTTCATATTCTGTTTATCGTAATGGATTGAAAAAGTGATGTAACGAATGTACAAAACAAGTTATTATTACACTCTGAGGATGGAATAAAGCAAAATGAAATTGCTGAACACGTTAAATGTGCATTGTCAATGGTGTCTAGCAAACTGAAAAAGTACATAAACAACTATAATATTATGCGAGGGGTGTTCAAATTTGACCTAGACTTTATTTTTTGTAAATTTCATTGTTGTACTTATAAAATTAAAAACTTTAATTGTTGGGATGGCAACTACCACCTGTCATGCAACTGCAGCACCACTCATCTGGTGTGCCATGACCACCGATTCTTTGTTTAAACCAAAATGGCGGACAACAATGTGTCGACCAAAACGAATAATCATCACGTTCTTCCACAATGAAGGTGTGAAAGCATCTGAAATTCATCAGACAGTTCAAAGACAGTCATGTTTACCAAGTCCACCAAGTCGTGTTTGTCTCGATCATCTGTCCTTGCTTGGTGCCAAAAGTTTGAAGGAGGGCGAGAATCCACCGGCAATGAACCTAATAAAGCAAGGCCAGCAACTGCTGTCAATGATGGCATCATTGCACGAACAAATCAGCTGATAAGGGACAACAGGCAGATTCATGTTCGAGAATTGGCTTCAATACGGAACATCAGCACTTGCATTGTGGAGACCATCATTCACGATAAGCTGAAATTCAACAAGATCTGTGCCAGATGGGTCCCTAAGCAACTCTGCAAGGATCACAAGACCAGCCAGGTGGAAATCTGTTCCATGCTGCTGCAGCGAAATGACAGAGGCGGTGACAGCTTCCTAAGGCATGTTGTGACCACTGACGAGACATGGATTCTTCACCATACTCCTGAAATCAAGCGTGCGAGCATGGAGTAGAGACACACTGATTCACCACAACCCAAGAAATTGAAGATGACACTTTCAGCAATGAAAGTGGTAGTGATATCATTCATGTCGATTCTCTGGAAGAACATCAAACCTAAATGTACCCTACTACTGTGACATTTTGAGGACGTCCCTGAAGCCAGCGCTAAGGAAAAAGCGACCAGGACTCCTTACCAGTGGTGTTTGTTTTCTGCAAGACAATGCCAAAATGACTATGGACACACTGACGGAACTCAAATGGGACATCTTACCACATCCTCCTTACAACCCAGATCTCTCCCCTTGTGACTGTCACCTTTTTGGAGCATTGAAAGAGTTTTTGGGAGGGCAGAGGTTCGGCTCCAATGAGGAAGTGAAAAAGGCTGTCCTGACATGGTTTCGACATCAACGTGATGATTACTACGGAACCCGTATCCAGATGCTCCCAGAATGCTGGAAAAAATGTGTAGAGAAGCAAGGAGAGTTCTTTGAGAAATAACTGGTGTGTGTGTGTGTGTGTGTGTGTGTGTGTGTGTGTGTGTGTGTGTGTGT
>JAHWFO010092920.1:492341-549878 GCA_023313115.1 Rhysida immarginata | reverse complement strand
CGCAGATTCCGGACACACTTTGAAGACACAAGAAGAGGTTATGTCTGTCTTGCACATCTGCAATAAACAAGAAAAAATTGCCACCCTCGAAGCGATCGAAATATTCAAGGCCAAGAGGTCCACTCCCCACTTGCTTCTCAATTGCCAGACGGACTTTAATGTGTATGCAATACTTAGTTCTTTGTCTGATCTACTATGATTTTCTCTCGTTTTCTTTTCTTTATTTTATGTTTCTTCTGCATTTTGTAAATTTTCTTACCCTTTTATTTTATTTTGTTGTTTTTATGTAAATCCTCTTGTCTTCGGACAACCGGATATGTTCTCTTTTCGGTCCGCGTTAAACACTCACCATCTCTGTACAATTTCTTTTTTGTATTTTTCAAAAAAAATTTGTATTTATTTTATTTTATTCTAATGGCCATTGCATCCTTTTTGAACTCATTGGCTCCCTTGCTTTATATCCTATTAGTTCTTATATTTATTTACGCTCATTGCTTAACTTGTACCACTATTCTGTATATATAAAGGCTTGCATGCCTCTTGCTGTATATCCTTGACAAAGGCGGGAATAAATGGCGAAACTAGTTGGAACTCCTGATGTCCCTCTGTTATACTGTAAGGCCACCACCTGTTTAGTTAATAGGAACAGTATAAGGATCCATCCTTCCACCTTATCGTTTTGTTTATTTTTGAGAGCAACTGAAATTCAACTCATTCTATCAGAGATATCTTTCTCAATTTTCACGATATTTGCTTGGGCTTTTTATAAGAGTAGCTCTATACATTTGGCTAATAAATTATGCAAAAGACAATTTGGTAACGCATGCGCATGCGCAATTAAACGTTATTTAGTAAAAATGCTCATATTTCATCAAATATTTAATATTTTTCTATTCTGATTGCAGGGTGTTGTCTGTACTGTAGTTTGTAAATGGCATTGCATTGGGTTGAAAATCTTGCGTGTTATAAACAAAAAATACAAAAACATTTTGATCTTTTTAAAGAAACCTTTATATCTCCATGAATATACATGCTATTCTTATACAAATGAACACAGAAAAGTAAAACAAGCCTCTTAAGCATATGCTACAGCTACAATGCATTTCAAGCATTATTTTTTACAGGGTGATTCCAAACATTATTTTTTTGGTTCACTTCTTTGCTGGCCCCCTATTTGCCTTCGGGAGAAAACCTTCGCTGAAATATATATGAGGTGTAAACATCCTTTTTATACCCCTGAAATTTCAGGATAATACGTCAAGTATTTTTCTAGATAATCGACAAAACGTCTAAAATCGAAAGTGTCCAGTCATTAATGGCAATATGGTGTATATTTGAAAGAAATGTAGTGTTTCTTGAATTGGAAATTGTCAGGGTCATTCATAGTAGTCATCCTATTCCGTATTAGTTAACCGAAACAAAGATAACGTGGCATTTCTCCACTATACGTTGCGAGTTCGACATGTTTGTTCGTCGTTGCCCCTCGTTCGTCGTTGAGACTCCTTCAATCCACCTGCCTCGGTGTCTCGAAAAATGAGACTCGTCTCGCCTTCTCGAGTCGCGTTTAGGCAAGACGTGATACCTCTGTCAGCTCAAACAGGTCTCATCAATGACTCCACAGCGACTAAGACCTCATTTTACCTGATGTGATGTGAAGCGATGATTGCCTTGTCGAGGCTCAATTGGTCATGATACATTAATACTTCTGCTTCATGATTAAAGCCCCTTCTTAGAATGTTTGCAAGATTTTTTTTGAGTAGTTAAATTTTCAAATATCAAAAATCGTTATTGTTATCACCTAAGCAAAAACCTAAAATTTCATTATATAAGTCCATAAGACTTTTCAAATTTTATCTGATTTACACATAAACAACATTAAAATCATACTTTAACCCTTTTGCTGCGTAAAGCGGATATATCATCAAAATAACATTATCTCTACCTGGGGAAATCTGATTCATCTAACAGGTTTTAAAAAACTTTTGTTATGCTGCTAAAAGTGGATAATTCCATCTTCTCAAGAATGAAAATAAAATTTAATTATCCAGTGAAAGTGTTAAACAGGTTATTATTTGGAAGTAACCAAATTATTTCTTTGTTTGTAGGAAGGGGGATGGGGGTTTATTTGATGGTGTGATGTCTTAAAAGGGGAGGGGTATGGAAAATGTGACACAATGTGACATGCGGGGACGGGGAGGGGTTGAAAACTCCAAAAATGATGTGATGTATTTCTTGAACGACCCCGATGCATCAATTGTCTGACTTCTGCACAGTGCTCCAACACACACAGTGTCCATGATCATGAAGACATTGGTAGAATTCCAGTTGGACTTTCTTTTTGTTAAGGCCACTATTTTTAATAATGATGAAGCACATGATAGTCACCATTTTCAGACAGATGACATCATTAATAAAGTTGTATGGTTGCGTGAATGACAAGATGTTTCATTTTTCCTTAGAGAATCCAGAAACTGTAATATTGGTGGAATGTGTGGAGTCACCTTCATGGAGATTACATTGAAAAATCGTAAATAGACATTGTGCTATGCCGCTTGCTTTCCAAGCAAGTTCACATCTTATCAGCCACCCAATTCTTTGCAACAAAATATTATAGGGCCCGGAAAGTAATGTTGTTTTTTTAAAAGAAGATAAACACTCTTTCCTAAATCAATTATACAGGTTGTCCAAAAAGTTTGGTAACATGGCATACAGAAGGTTGATTCAGATAAAATGAGACGACTTTAAACGCCGCGTATGACCTTGACGGAATGTGATTTGCATGACTCGCCCACTATTCGTGGAGATTAGCTTTGTATACACTTGTTGCTGTTATTTGGGACATTTTGTGCTGAAACATGGCTTCCAAAATCACAGCTTTTTGAGAATGGTATATGTTTGGCCTTTCCGACGCTAACTTCAGTCTTTCGTGCATTGTGGAATTATGCAAACGAAATGGTATTGTGGTATCCAAAGCTACTGTGGGTCGAATAATCAAAAAGAACAAATTGCGACCATCTAATGAACGTGGACGAGCAGAGAAGCAGACCAGAAACAAGCCCCAGCCAACACGCCCAGCTCAGGTGGTGCGGGAAATCCAGTCTGAAGTGCTGAAAGAAAATCCCCCCACACGGAGAAGTCTAGCCCAAAGGAAAGGTATTTCACAGGCAACAGTCTCCACAATAATTCATGACAACCTTTGGCTGGAGCGACGTCATAAAGCGTGCGGTCACACAACTGAGTGACTGAACACAACTGAACACTGCCAAGTCATCTGTGGCTTATTACAGGAAGATGGAACAGGAGACGGGCATACGAGTTATTCCCTTCTCTCATGTGCCTGTAAAATCTCCTGATGCATCACCGATGGATTTCTGTGGTTTGGTCTCCTGAAACGACGGCTCGGAAGTCGCCGACCAAGAACCGTTGATGGGCTATGGAAAGTGTGTCAGCATGTATGGAACGAACTTCCCATGGAGTCCCTCAAACTCAGCCTACTTCAGTGGAAATTACGGTGCCGGGCGATAGTCCAACAACGTGGCTCTCACATCGAACACAACCGATGGTGGCGCCATGGTATTACACCATCGTAACAGAACTGCAAAGTCGTCTCATTTTATCTGAATCAACCCTCCGTATATCTCAAAACTGCCAGGTAGGCGAGATCGGATGAGTGTGGCTTATAGGTAATAGGCGGTTGGGGAATTCATTGCCACACTCAAAATTGACTTTGACCCCCAAATTTAAGGTCATCCATTTGCTAACTCGAAAACTATTAAAGATAGAGAAAAATTTCCGATTGCTACCCTGTAGAGCAACACCACATTAAGCTGGATTTCCATGTGCGCGTCAACGCGTCAAATGACATCATTTTCTGCCCATATCGGCAGTTTGTACCAATTTCGCTGCCCTTCTTTAGCTGTTTATATGGAAACACAAAAGCAGCGCGCTTAGACGCACTGTGGATTTCGGCAGAATTTGAAAGTAGCATCAGTTCAACTTTTGCTGCCGATTTGGGCAGGAAATGATGCCATAGACAGGATTCTACCAAGAACAGATGAGAATCCCCCTCCTGATTCTATGCTTGGAAACCTCTCACTCTGTTTTAACTATCAGATTATTTGTTGGCTTCTTCTATATAAAATAATATATATAAAATATAGTTTTTATTGAACTAAAATATTATTTATATATTTATTTATTTATTTATTTATTTATTTATTTATTTATTTATTTATTTAGTTAGTTAGTTAGTTATTTGTTTTTTTTATTTATTTATTTTTAACTTAATTAAAAGGAATCCTAATTAAAAAGAAGGATGTTAAACAAGCTTTATTTGTTTTGTAAAATTGAGCGTCGATGCATCGACTGTCAGAATATTTCTTTGTTAAAATATTTCATAAAGATTGGTCAATGAATACAATAATAATATTAATATAGCTTCTTTGGTGGATTTTTGGATTATCATGGATAATCATAGATCACCATCGAACTTGATCTAGTAGCCCGAGAAGGCAGATAAACTTGAACAGTGTTTAAGCTTATATAAAAGGCACATGATACATTTTTGCTATAATGTGTAAATTATTATTATTATTATTATTAAAAATTAAAAAAAATTATTATTATTAAAACTTCGGAGTCCAATTATGACTATATGGAATTTAACAAAGCCAGAAGGCTTTTTAAGAGTAAATGGATTTCTGATCTGCAATCTTATTTTAGCAATCTCGAGGATCAGATCTGTACAAATCCGAAGTCCTTCTGGGACATTTCTCGTAAATGTCTTAATTTGAACAAACGTAAGTCAGCGCAGCTCAACAATGATGAGCGTTTTCGTTTGGGCATGTCTTTTGCCTCTTCTATGGATAATGATACTATCTTAAGGGCAGATGTAGCCACTCTTACTGAATGCTGGAAGCATATCAATGTCCCTTTTCGGTTTAATACAGTGTCTGTGGAGCAAGTTATGGAACGAGCCAAAAAATTATCCGCGTCAAAAGCCTGTACGTCATCTAATATTCCTGATTTTATATTTAAGGGCTGTTTAACTGCCTTGATTTTGCCTTTTACGCATCTATTTAATACTTCTCTGACCTTCGGCCATTATCCCACTGCTTGGAAAAAGGTGACTGTTCATCCCATCCCGAAGAAAACTGAAGCGTCAGGGCAAAAAGCATATAGACCAATTACTTTGATCTCTTTTCCAGCTAAACTTTTAGAGACACTTGTATCGATTCAAGTCTCACAACATGTTGAACCCTATATTCCTGATGCAGAGCATGGCTTCCGTGCGAATAGAAGCACACAATCGAATCTCGCGACTTTCTTACATCACGTAACTCGTCACTTGGATAATAGGATACAGGTTGATGCTCTTTTTCTGGACTTTTCGTTCGGACGGTCCGTAACTCCGTTTTTATATAATTATCACGTTAATTATGCCGTCCTCACCAGAACTAACACTATTAGAGATCTGGGTGTGATGTTGGCTGACAATTGCTCTTTTGTTAGCCACATGAACCAGATTTATTTGGACATCTCTAGACGTATAGGGATGATAAAGCGATCTACCCATTTTTTTTCTAGTCCAAGAACTTTGAGTATTTTATTTAAAGCTTTGTTAGTCCCAAAATTTTATATTGCGTTTGGATTTGGTTCGGTGGCAATTTTCAGGTCCTGAACAGAATCCAACGTAAATGTGTCAGTTTTAATTTATTTGTGGCAACTCATATGAAAAACATTAACTTGCTATCTTATCAATATAAAGATTTTAACTTAAACCGCATTATAAGTAACAATCTTTTTAATATTTTATTAAGCGTTTTTCATCACAGAATTGCGGTATCTACTTTATTTCCTGATTTTAATTTTCTCTCATTAAAGGCGACTCGTAGAGGCTATACTATCAAACCTGCTATTCGTTGGAATTCGCATATTGCTCGGATTAATCCTATTAACAAATTAATTAAAAATTACCTCGAGAATTTTAAGGACGTCAGCCTATCGGACTCTAGCGTCTTCATATTTATTTATTCTCTTAATTTGTTTTAGTTATTTTATCTATTATTATTTTATTTTCCTGTTTTTTATTAGTTTTTTTTATTTGTTTCATTAACCCCGCTTTGGGCTTCGGCCTGTTGGGGGGCAACAATCGGATTCATCCTCCGGTTTATCTGGTGGATTGTATCCCTGTAGTTGCTACCTTATTATTATTAAATTATTATTATTATTATTATTATTATTATTATTATTATCAACCGGGGACAACATAGGGTTTCACCCTCTGGTTTATCCGGTGGTCTGTGCCCTGCTGTTGTTGTTACATTATTATTATTATTATTATTTTTTTTTTTTTTTTTTTTTTTTTTTTTTTCAGCGACTCGTGCAAAGGGCTGGATTTTAAAAATAGGCCTATACACATTTAAAACCAGAGACAAATGAAAGAAAGACTGGCAGTGACCTCCCCTCTAGTGGTGCCTTCGCACCGCCATATTGGGAATGACAAGAAACAGCTGATCGCCCGAGGCAATGCATTGTGAATCAATCGGTTTAGTTTAGTTTGGTTGGTTTGTTTGGTATTAACGTCCTCTTCAACTTCTATGGTCATTTCAGGACAGGGTTATAGGGACGGCAAATTTTGCCTCGCAAGGGTTCTTTAACGTGCAGCCGGCCAACGACTACAAGGGACCAACATCTTTACTTCCCTTCCAAAGGAAGTGCGTGATCTCAGGATTTTCTCCCTGAAAAAATCCTCGTCATCCTCGCCCGGAATCAAACCCGCGTCCTCGGGCATCAGAGGCGATCACGCAACCACTGAGCTAGTGAGGCCGATGTGAAAAATCGCAAACAATTGCTTATTACAATATGTGTATTAATAAATTGATTATTTTATTGAACTGAGAATTATTTCTTCCTTTTCTTTTAATTTAAAATTTTAAAATATTTGTCTTTTAAAAATTCGTTAGGCATTGAATCAGCTATTTGGAGTCATTAAAAAGTATACGTTATCGTTAGTTAATGCAATAAAGTTTTTAAAAAAAATCAGAAAACAGGTTATGCTTACTAATACTTCCAGAAATCATCTACAAAACAGCTGAAATTACATTGAGAATATATGCCGCCTTACGTTTTTGCCAATCGTAACATGGCGAATGCTGCACTTCTGCTGGCACCAGTAGCGCTCAGCGTAATGAATAGGGCACTGCTGCTGGCCAGCCTCTTTCTTTCATTTGTCTCTGTTTAAAACACGCCGTTTACAAGTCATCTTTTATCAGTTCAAATAAAAATATATAAAAATATTAACGCTGTTCTGCCCGAAAATAAAGTTGTGTCCATTCTTTCTATATTCGCTTTAATATAGAGCTCACAGATTACTAATATGGTACATGTATTACTAATTTATTTCTGTGTCTCCAGTGTAATTTTCAACAGGCCGCCGGGCCTGGCCTAGCGAACAACGGCAAAGGAACGAACGACTCCCGGGGTTGAAACCATCGGTACCACTTCGTTCACGATCGTTGAAAGTTTTGTTATTTAAAATAAAAATTTTAATGTAAAACCTATTCGAAACTTGCATTATGTGCATTCTTTTTTGTGTTCACTTAAATATCGACATATATCTAGTGTAATTTACAATAGTTTTATTCTTTTACAACGTTTATGCTACACTGTGGTTAGGCCTAGAAATAGACCTGAACCGAATGCCGAAGCTTTCGCTACGTCTCTCATCGTGAACATGGAAACGCTAATGCACTTCTCTTCTACGAAACCAAAACTCATATATAATATCCGTCAATTCCACACAGTCATCGAATATATTTTGATTGATATATTACTTATATGCTGGGAGAAACATCGACACGAACACAAAGAAAGGTGCCTGAACGGCCGCCATGATTTTTAACGAGTTTGAGGCATAGCCAACATGATAGGAAATAGGCGCATTCGGCGGCATTCAGATCTGACTCAGAGAATACTGAGAGAACAGCGTTCGGCGAGCAGTTTGTTACTTCCGCCTGAGAAGAAAACGTGTTCGGCTCGCAACGAATCTGTCAGATTCTGAGCTCAGATGCTCAGCAAGCTTTTCTTTATCTGAATGCTCAGAATGAAAATGGCGGTGTCCACTGCGATTGCGAAGCTATCAAAAAAGCTCTGAGAGCCACATCATGGTGATGCCCAATGTTATAGGCTCATTTGGCAGCACTCAGATCTGACTCAGATCTGAGAGAACAGCATTCAGCGAGCACTTTGTTACTTCCGCCTGAGCAGAAAAGAGGTTCGGCACGCAACGAATCTATCAGATTCTGAGCTCAGACACTCAGTAAGCTTTTCTTTTTCTGACTTCTCAGATTGAACATGGCGGCGCCCACTGCGATGGGAAGTTATCAAAGAAGCTACGAGAGCCACATCATGGCGATGCCCAGTATACTCTTTCCTTCCTGGTCTTATAGAAAACTCTTATCGGGATCGAATACTTTGCATGCTCAGTTGCTCATTTGATGCTAATTTTTATTTCATGTAAACTAAAATTAATAGATCCGCCATTTCTTCTCAATATTTGTAAAGCTGGTAAAGCCATTTCTTTCTGAGATAAAAGAGCGTTCGGCAACGGTCACTCAGACGCTCAGAAAAGCAGTCAGAAACCACGTGACAGTTCTCCCAGATCTGAGTCCCGCCGAATGTGCCTAAATTTGGCTATGGCATGGCCCACTAGATTATAGAAGGCCTGTCCATTTGATGCTTTTCAGCATCTAAAATGGGAGGCAAATAGGTTTCTTATTTTTGCCACAGTGGCGCTAAAACTCGTCCCCATGCAATTGAAAATAATGCATTCTGAATAGGCGATATAGCTATTTAATTTAGCCTAACATTCTTCTGTGTCCAATTATAGGTTTTAAAAATTCTTTTTATAATTTATTATTTTAATTAAACTATCTATAATAATTTTTAATCTTTTAATTTATTAATGTATGACGTTTCAGTGCGCAGACATTCTTTCTAGGTGGTGTTGATTCAATACGCTTTGTTCGTTCTTTAATTATTGTCATGATTGTTGTTAACATCTTATTGTCGTTAACAAAACGAAAACGCGTGCGATAGGTTTGGTTAAACGAAACCGAAGCTTTGGCTAGGGACGAGTTTTAGCGCTATTGTGGCATATAAGGGAAACCTATTTGCCTCCACTTCTTATCATCGAATGGACAGGCCTTCTATAATCTAGTATGCCATGTCTATGGTCACTGCCTACTATATAATAAACTGCCTGTACAACACAGCTAAAATCGCAGAATGACATTGTAGTTCCCAAAATCAACCCATCAACTTTCTGGCGCCATCCATCAGTGGTTTCGGTATGGTTTCTTAATTGAGAAACCATGGTTTCGGTTTGTCGGGATTTCTTTAGAAGCAGTTTCTTTTAAGTTGTTATATGTATATTTTATCAAAAAATCTATAATTTTAAGCAATAACTTATAAACAGTACTTTTCTTTTAAATTATGAAATATTTTTGTATTTAAACATTACCACTAATAACTTAACCAAAGAGTAAAGAAATAATGCCACGAAATCTAGAGCTTTAATCATCACTAAAACGCTGTAATCCAGAGCTTTAATCACCATGGGTACACTGCCAATTTTAGTTAGTGGGGATGTGGTGATGCGATTTTTAAGTCAGACATCACTTGTCAGCAGTCCTTCCGAAGAAGGGTGCCAACTAAAATTAAGTAAAAGGTTAGGACAGATTGATATGCGAAAAAGAAGTTTATTTACAATAATTACTAGATAGGTACAAATAGTTAAACAAAATAAACAAAAATAAGCAGTAAGCAAAGTACAAGCATTCAGTAGTAGACTGTAAGATCCTAGTAGTGACAACTAATGATCAAGTAATAGCTAGCACAAGTCTAAACCAATAAGACTCCCAAATAGCCACGCTAAATAAACAATGTCAAACCTAAACAAGGGACTAAACTACCCAAATGTGCACACTAGTCACAACACACGAAAACCTCCCGTCGTGTAAATGCATAAACGTAAGGGGGTGATCATTACAGTGGGAAAACAAAGCAACTCACCGGATCCAACACCAGCGAGCTACCACTAAAACCCAAATACCAGTCCGAACAAAAGGGACTAGCTTTCCAATTATGGGTTAACACAGCCACTGTCTAGGAACCATAACACCCAAGCCCCCACACAAACCAAGTATGCACACCAAAAAGAAAGCTAAAACCTTTCCCCATAACAAAAACTGTTTAGGTACCCACTGTGCTAGTATAAATTTAGCGCTAAATTGTCTTACAAAACAAGCCAATAATAGGATATAATCTAACTTCCAGATATCAATAATATTCTAGTTATCAATAACATTGCAGATTCCAACAATCAAATTAATAATCAAACTTAGCTAATTCATACCCAACAATCTCAAAGAGAACTAGGCATCTTATACTTATTTATCATAATACAACTACATCCGTAATACAATCAGATAAATAAACTTGACTACTTTTTTGTCAGTTCCCAAACAAGATTACAATAATGTAAATCCTCCATAAACAAAGTTAGGTATATTTTACCTTCAGTTGAATTTTCAATCCATAAGTCATAACAATCCAAAATTCTACAATCCATCCAAAAAAAAATCTAATGATTCTAAAACCCTTCTAACGTCACATTAAACAAAGGTTACAAACTCAAAAGCCCACTGATAATGGCAATAAGATTCCGTTAAATCCAATCCCGCTAATATTAAATCCACAACCCTTAAACTTAAGAAATCCTACTATTCTTACAAAGCATCACAATAAATTTCCATCTGAATAATTTCAAACAATGTTAATAAATAAAAATCTATAATCCAACACAGCCTTAGCAATTCCAAACCCATTCTAAAATCACATTAGATAAAAGTTATAAACTTAAATTCCATCCAAAAACAGCTTTAAACCTTCCCTTTAATCTAAACCCAAATTAATTAGAATCCACAATCTAAAATTCCTGAACATTTTTATCCATGTTAAAGCTTGTTAATAACTTTCTAATCTTATAGAAATTAATGATCTAACATCTTAAGAATACAAGGAAGGTATACCTATAATAAAGATAAGCAGAACAATACAAAAATTACCACGTGGTTTTTCTCTTTCCAAGAGAGGGTTAGGCCTAACCGCTAATTAAAACATCAACGCAAAAGGATCCCAGTCAGGTGGAACAAGATTGTTCCCGGTCCCAAGGCATCTGCTTCGGCATCGTCGTCTTGTTGGGCTTCCATCTCACATAGGACTTACTGGTCTCGTCTCTGGATCGGGAAAGCCTTCTCAGTGCCTTCTCCAGCATCCTTTTATATTCCAGTCGAGTGTCGAGCTGCCCCCTGGTGGTGGCGTGGATGAAACACTCACTCCACTTCCAGATTTCAAGCAGGTCGCCTCTGGGCTCTGATATAGAGTGACGGCTTCGCCAGCACGCTAGATTCGATGCGTGGGCGTTTTTCTTAATAGAAAACTTCTATTAAAATTACAAGAAAGCTGAGACTTCCTCATACCTTAGACATACATAATTAGTGAAAGGTATTACAATAATTAAAAAAGGCAAATTAATACAATAATCTCGATTACATTACTTCCAACACTCGCTAACAGCCAGGTAAAACAACAGCCAAATCCCCCCACCGAGGGGTTTTTGTCCGCGACAACAAAACAAAGCTTTATGTCTGGTCACATAGTTTCTGTCCTAACAAAGATTGGGGTGAACAAAACATACAAACATGGACACAAGAAAGTGTCGTGTAGTCCTTTTCTAAGGGAGGACTACTGTAACCTTTACAAAAATGATTAAAATAACAAACTAAAAAGTGAGTATGTCACAGGGAAATAGGAATTACAACAAAAATTGGCGTTTTCTATGGTAAGTGTGGGCCGTTGTACAGGCAGTTATTATATAGTAGGCAGTGCTATGGTTTGAGGTGTAGTGAAATGTAATGCGCATGTGCAGAGAGAACAGCTGCTTACATGGAAACACGTTGTCGATAGAATGTATGCTGCCAAAACTGCCTCGCTGCTTTCATACTTCTAGATTCAGCAGTACGCGTTTGTCAGCGCTGTTTTTCAGGTAGAAAGCGCGGATTTCCATGTGCGCGCTTTCTGCCTGAAAAACAGCACTGACAAACGCGTACTGCCGAATCTAGAAGTATGAAAGCAGCGAGGCAGTTTAAGCAGCTCGCGCTGTATCGACAGGGTGTTTCCATATAGGCAGCGTTCTGTCCAGCGCATGCGCTCTACTGCTCAAACGGTTACCCTACACATCATCGAATCTCACTTCATCGAATCGGCAAACCTCACTTCATCGAACCACATATCCTCGAAATCAGGCCACATTTCATCGAATAGTTTTAAAATTATGGTCCATGGAATAGGGGAAATTTTTTTTCTACCACTCTACCAAACCTCCACATGGTAGTTGTTATATATCGATTGGTAGTTATTTACAAGTGGTTGATATTAAAAAATCGGTTATTAAAAAAATATTAAAATATTTTTTAGCATCGATTATTGTTTTTTTTTTTTTTGTTAATTTATTGACTGAATAAAGGTAAACCATCTATTTTTAAAAACATCTGAACAAATATTTTTGAAATTACATATATTATTAAAACTACACGCCTGTAAGTTAAACAATATCAACATCATCAAAACACAGAATAATTGAACTTTTAAAATTGTTTTTTTTAAATAAAATTTTTATTTGAGTTTTTTAGTTGGATCTGGATTCTTTTATTTCAGTTCACAATAAAATCTGAAATGTGAGTATACTTAATAAAATTGATAATACTTAATCTTTAAAAAATCGATTAGTCGGAATAGAATAATTGATTATTTAAGAGATTTTGCTCATCCCTATTTCGGGTCATCGATATAAATTTTGGCGTTTTTTTTGTTTCCATTATTAAACCAATCCGAAAGCTTTCAGATTATTAAACGTCTTTTCATGTATATGCCTTCTACCTCAGAGGAGAGCCATTCGTGAGAGAGAGGCACGGATCAGAGCGGTGTTTGAAGATCGTGCTAACCGGAGTGTCTCAGACTATCTTCGAGGCATGGCCAGAAATTTTCTACCTGTAAGAATTAAAATAATAAATAAAAATATTGTGCAATATGAAATGATTTGTTTTTGTGGTATTACATGTATTTATTAAATAATAAAAGTAAATTTTTATTAACGGGAAAAACGAAAATTTATTAACAAATAAACTCGCACTAGAGTTGCGTTTTTACCGCAATGAAACATGCTGTTTTGCATTTTTAGCGTGCTACTTCACGACATAATGAATTGTCTGCATTACTGCGTGTAGTTTTTTTTTTCAGTTTCGATTTACAGCTTTTTTGATAAATAAAACGTAATTTTCGATCATTAATATAATATTCCATATCAATAAAATATAGTTTCGTTCAAAAAATGTACTTTCATAATGAAAAATAATTATTCACATCAATATAACAGGTCATATTGCCCTCTTCCAACCATCCCCGTGGGCCGTGGTTTTTCGATGATGTGAGATTCGAGGATGTGAGTTCGATGATGTGTGCCTTCGATGATGTGAGGTTCGATGAAGTGGGGTGTACCGGCTCAAACTAGTTAAAAATCATGGCGGCTGTTTTTACTCTCTTCGCAACGTGCTTGGCATGTTTCATTGCTGTTTTCTTCGGAATCGTCGAATGCGTGAACTCCGACGACGAGACTGATAAATGGTATGATCTCGTGGGTGATTTTATGAAAGTAGCTGAAATGACGATGACGCTTGGTTTTTTTGGAATGAACAGATTAATGAAAAGGAGGCATCGATACTGGATTCAATCCTATTTACGAGATCGTGACACGGAAGGCATGTTCGCTCATAACGTGAGTATTATTTAAGTAAAGAAAAGAATAAATTTAAATACACCTTCGACTGAGTTGTAATTTTTTACCTGATTATTGTATGTATTTAAATTAAAGGTCCCGCAAATGGTGAATTCCGATCCGGAGATGTTCAAAGAAATTTATCGCATGGATTGTGCTGTGTTCGAACATCTGCTCTCACTTGTAGGAAATCAATTGGAAAAAAAAAGCTTGACAAGAGAAGCAATATCTCCATCGTTACGACTGCTGATGACATTAGAGTTGAGTAAAACTTTGAGTATGTTTTTAAGTACGTGTATATATTTATTACTTTTTGAGAGAAGCCCCCCCCCCCCCCCCCCCCAAATGCATAAAAGATTGAATTTTATTTTTTGTAAAACCCTTTTCTAGAAAAAAAAAATTACTTACTGAAAAAATTAAATTATATTTTGTACACTTATTTCTCTATAGTCTAGTTCCTTAAAATTTGTACATAGTGTTTTGATTCAATTTGGGATTATAAGTGAATACATATTTCACAAACAAAATGGGGCATGAACTAAGAAAAATAAACTACGGAGAAATCTATATTATAATTTGAATTGTGAAAAGAAAAAAAACGCATACAATATTTTTACTAAAGTTATATAATTATTTATTTATTTTCACATTTTATCCTCAGTTTTCCTAGCATCTGGATCTTCACAGAGAAGATTAGCCCAAACATATAAAGTTGGGAGAGCCACATTTTGCAAAGTAATCAGAGAAACGACCTCGACATTATATAATGTTTTGCAGCCCACCTACCTACAGGTTTGTATTCTTTATAAAAGGTGTAAATTAAACATAAGACAAAAATTCAAGGGATGATTTTTTGGGCTATTTTAAGAATGTTTTGTCCCCTGATGATTTCTGAATGCCGTGTTGTTTCGAAGATACAGGGTGATAAAAGGTTTTTCAACAAAAACAATTTTTTTTAAAAAACTTAATTTTGCCTGTAATGTTTCTTAATCTACAATAACTGCTGAAAATGGCTACCATTGTCTATGATGCATGAATCCAATCTTCATTTACTGATGAACTCTCTTTGTTTCCTATTGCATTACACTCGTCTATTGTTCCATTTCCCAAATCTTCTAATTTTAAACTAGTATGAAATTCACGGGTAAACTGATAGTGTTTTCACTGTTTGCACTAACCTCACATGAGTACAAAAAACCGGAGTTTTTAGTACGTAATTAGAATATTATTAAAAGATATCAGTAAATAAGGTCACTTATAGCAAATCTTTATTATAATTCTAGTTTCGGTTTACACCATCATCAGTGTAATATGAGAATATCAACAATTGGGGATAGTTTTCTTTAATCCATTTTGTCTTTGTTGTGGTTGATTGTCTTATATAGTAGAACTCTGTTATAACGACATCAAAGGGACCGAAAAAAACGTTTCATAAACTGGTGTCGTTGTAAGAGAGGTTTGTATTGTCAGTTAAGTGAGATGGTAAATAACACAGAAATTAACGTAATTTGGCATATATTAATAGAGGCATTATTTTGTTGGCCCCATGTAGTCATAATGATGTACTAACTCGACTTCTGTAGGTGACCCAACTAACCTTTAAAATTACGTTATATCCAAGATAGACGCATATTTGTTTATCATATTAGGCAAGGTTGAAAAACATGTTCCTTATACAGAATATGACGGAACTGCAGGATGTTTGACGCTACAGCCAAGGTGTAGTTGTAAGAGAAGTCATTATAACCAAGTTCTGCTGTATTTTTTTATGTTTTGTGTGCATATATACATAAATGTATTTACTGTTTTGATGCGTTAAACAGTTAAGGCTAATCACCACCTATTTTTTGTTATACAGCAACCAACAAAAGATATGTGGAAGAAAATTACCCAGGATTTTCATGAACTATGGAATTTTCCAAATTGTGTAGTTGCCCTGGATGGGAAACACATAACTATCAACTGCCCTCACAATTCAGGAAGTTTATATTACAATTATAAGAGTACGCTTTTCTTTGTTATTGTTAGAATCAGTTTCACAAAAATGATTAGCTCTTATGTTTACAAGGCCTTACTTGACTATTTCTTTAGGAACATTCAGCATAGTCCTAATGGCAACATGCGATGCTTCCTACAATTTCACATTTATTGATGTTGGCGCATTCGGATCACAGAGTGACAGGGGTATTTTTAGGCAATCTGGGCTAGGAAGAAAGGTATAAAACACCTGTACAGAAGTATTTCTTTAAAAAAACCTGACTGAATTCTTTACCTTAAACTCAACTTATCTTATTCTGTTACAAGATAGGTAATAATACCCTAGATCTACATGATCCTCAACACTTTGGAAATTCTGAGAGACAGCTGCCTTTTGTGTTTGTTGCGGATGAAGCGTTTCCACTACTTCCAAATTTAATGAGACCTTATCCAGGAAGGCAATTGGATGTCAAGAGAATTGTATTTAATTATAGGTAAAATCTTTTCTTGGAGCACAAATTTAACAAAAAGTGTATCTTGAATTTTTTTTATGAAATGATAAGACATTCATTTGATTTCTTCACAGATTAAGCAGAGCCCGAAGAATGATTGAAAATACATTTGGTATTTTGACGGCACGATGGCAGATTTTTCGGCATACTATTAATATGAATCCAGATGGTGTGGATAGTTTAGTAAAAGCAACCTGTGTACTCCATAATTATTTAAGAGCACAGGAGAATAACTCTAACAGGTTAGCAGACATAGTAATATGGATGAAGTTGTTGCCTTTATCAGTCATAATCTTAATTTATTCAGCATCATATTCAAATTTCCAACAGAGTATATTGCCCTCCTGGCTTCATCGATTATGAAGATCACAATGGGCAAGTTCACGAAGGACTGTGGAGAAGGATGACTAACAGCCAAACGCCTTTGATAAGACAAGGATCAACAAATTATACCAGATTTGCTGCAGATGTCAGAGACAATTATGCCGATTACTTTTTGAGTCCAGCAGGACAGGTCCCATGGCAGGACCGCATTCAGCAGTGATCCAGGTTATTAGAATACTGAGTAATTCACCTGTTGAATTGTATTTGATTATTTTTTTTCCTCTTCCCAGTATAGAAAATGCAAGAACAAGAGGTGCATCAATTTCTTAACCTGTTATTAAAGGTATAGTATAGCCATTTGCTGCAGTCAACTGAGTGCACTTCAGCTGAACCATGAAAAGGGTTTCATGCTATCCTGGGTTGGTTTATTGCTGCAACTGGCAGGGAGATGGACACAAAAGAAATACTTAAAATTATGGATATTTTATGCTGTCCAGCAATAGTAAAATAGACATTCAGAGTTATGGCTTATGAACTGCAATATAAGTTGTAGTTGCTGTTGTCGTACATTACATTTAAAAAAATATATTATCAATTGTATTTATTGGTCAATAAAAGAAGTCTTATTTAAATTCCATTTTCTTTATTTACTCATTCTTAGTTACACAATTAAGTTTTTTTATTGGAATAAATATTGGAACAGTACATGAATTTTAATACATAGAACATGCATTGAATTCTTTGTAGCACAGCAGCATACAATAGTATTAATATGAAATGCTTGGTAAACACCCATCTCTTTCTAGATATGTGTTAAATTTTGATCAAAATTTATCAGCTTTTGGCTACATTCTGATTTCCCATACTGATAATAAAATGGGTGAATATTAAAGTTGTAGCATTTTTTGTCATCTTTTAAATAATGATCAAACCCCACATGGATCTTCAGACTATATAGAAAAATGGAAGTTTAGAAAATTGATTTTTAATACTTGTATGAAAATATAATAATGGTAATATCCTTTAACAGTAATTAAAAAAAACTGTTACTTAACTGTTCAATGACCTAGGTTTTTCTAAAGCAGGGTATTTAAAAACAACTGTAGTGGTTTTATAAATACTTGCAGATGTTCTATTAACTTTAATCTTTCAAAATGAAGAGAGGTGTTAAGAGTACAACACTAGGTCAAAAATCATCCGACTAGTTTCGGCATTAAATCCTGCCTTCATCAGGATACAATCGCTGTGTAAGAGCTGCTAGCCCCTTGCCCTTGTACTAATGAAGGTTGTGATTAAATGCAGAAATTAGTTGGATGTTTTTCGACCTAGAATGTTGAACGCTATGCTTCTCTTCACTTCTTTTATACAATACAGAAAACAATAACCTCCTAGATTTAATCTTTTGACAGGATGATGATGTACCACATTTCCATCATGACTTGAGAAGGAAATGTGGTAGAGCACCATCCTGCCAAACCCACCGCTGCAATCGTTTGTAAATACAGTTGTTACCATTATGTTTGCCGTGCCCGTTCCAGGGCATTCAGGTTCCTGATAGATGTCCATATTGAAAAAATCAGATGGTTGATGGATTCATCTGATAGGCCCTGCAATTTCTCCTGGAATTCAAGAAAAAATCCAAGATGACGACTTCGTAATAGTTTTTCAACGGCAGGTGTTTGGCTTACGTGCAGTGTTCGAGCCCGCTGTGCGATGGCCTGGCATGCATCAGTAAACTGTGCTCTCAAGTTGTCGTCCGTGTCACGTCGTCTTTTCTAAACAAAGAGAAAATTTCATTAATGCAAGGAAGAAAAAAAGTTTGTAAGTTCTTACAGATTGTCTAGATGGTCTTGTTGTTTTATTATCAAGCACCAATGAACTATTGGGAGGGGCATCATTGTCAGGAGGTATAATCTATTGAAATAGTATATAGAATTTTTCAATGAGAATACATAAAATGTTCACATTGCATAACAGTTAAAAAAAACAAACTCCCATGCTGATAAATAGATTTTTCAGACGTGCATCTCCTAAGATAGATGTCTGATTTGTTGCTGTGCACAATTTTTTTCCCCGTGAAAAAATTACAAAGCAATTAAAAACAATCACCTCCTCCAGCTGCTGCTCCTGTTGTTCCTGCTGCTCCTGCTCCTGGGGCTCCTCTATCTGGGCAAATAAAATCTCTGCAGACTCCACAGATTTGTACCTGGGGGGTTGGTCACAATTGTCATCAAAGTTGCCAGAAGTTCTGACAAAGAAGAATTTATTTAATGAATTTTTTTGTACAAAAGCGAACTACAAGGGTTGAACATTACAAATTACATTACAATAACTATTTTAATACTTTAATAAGTAGTGAATAATTCAACATGAAATGTTTAACTATTAGATATAATGGTCACTCACTCTCGATGTTGTTCTGTGCATTTTAAAAAAGACATATGTTTAAAATAAGGCCAGTTTTCCATATTGATATTTCTTATAAAATAATCTCTCAGGGTTTTCCATCGCTTAGTGCAGATATCCACTATAAATAATAAGATTATTAGGAATGGGCATCTACAAACCAGAATGATAAAGCATCTATCTATTTTTTCCGTTCATTTTTATATCTGCAACTTACCGTCTGACTGTAAACCATTCGCGATTTCACTCCATGCCTTTGCTGTCGCGTACCTGTTCCTATATCCTTTAGCACGTTCAGTATAAAGAATAGGCTTTGCTTGCACTTCTGCAATTAACTTTTCTTCAAAGTCGCCCTTCTTAACGACTGCAGCAGATTCCTTATCCATTATATTTAATCATTTAACATTAAAAAATTCAACGATGAAACTTTATAGAAAAATGAAAAGATTAAAAGCAAATTATCTTTTTGTGGAAAATGTGTATAACTATTATGAACAGAATTAATTAAATGGAAAACAAACAAAAAACTAATTTGGAGGAATAATAATAATATTAATAAAAAACTAATGAAAATAAACTTAAAACTACTAAGTTACTTACTTACTTACTTTTCAAACCCGCTTATCCGTTAGGGTCGCAGGGGCAGCAGCTGGAGGAGGCGAGTTTAAAGTTTAAATAAAATTAAGGAAAAAATGTAAATCAAACTAAAAGAATAAACCTAATTAAATGAATTAAATTAATTTAAATTAATTAAGTTAAAAAAATTCTTATGGAACAAATATTCTGAAAATATTTCTGAAAATAACTTCCCTTTTAATATTTAAAGCAAACAGCAATAAATTAGACACTAGTAATCGTGAAAATTTATTGAAGATTGGGACTGAAAATAGGCAGGGAAAGCAGGGAAGTAATCGTTAAGGGGATTATGGACTTATCTATGACGTCATTTTCTGCCCAAATCGGCAGCAAAAGTTGAACTGATTCTACTTTGAAATTCTGCCGAAATCCGCAGTGCATTTAAGTGCGCTGCTTTTGTGTTTCCATATAATCAGCTAAACAAGGGCAGTGAAATTGGTAGAAACTGCCGATATGGGCAGAAAATGACGTCATTTGACGCATTGACGCGCACATGGAAATCCAGCTTTAGTCTAAAAACAATTTTAATCACACCCTTTCCCTTGAAAGATTTTGAGAAAATGGGCGAGAAAGTCACTCAAGCTCGGGTTGGGCTAGCCAGGTTGGCTGAGGTATGCTTCACTGCAATTCAAATGTGTTAGAAACCTCAGCCCAACCTGACATTGAGTGACTCTTTCTCGCCCATTTTTTCAAAATCTTTCAAGGGGAAGGGTGTGATTAAAAATTGTTTTTAGACTAATGTGGTGTTGCTCTACAGGGTAGCAATCGGAAACTTTTCTCGGAAATTAATAGTTTTCGAGTTAGCAAATGGATGACCTTAAATTTGTGGGTCAAAATCAAATCCGAGTGTGGCAATGAACCCCCCCCCCATTACCTATAAACCAGACTCATCAGATCTCACCTACCTGGCAGCTTCGAGATATCTGCCACGTTACTATACTTTTTGGACACCCTGTATAATTGCCATCATTATCTTTCACGCTTACCCATCGTGAAACCAACCTTCACTGCCATATTTATTAAAGTATGTTGGTTGTGCTGCAGAGATCTGAATAGTGGTAATCAGATGGTACAATGTCAGGGGAGTATAGTTGATGGGGCAAAACTTAATTCTTTGCTGTGTCAGGCTTACCAGTGAAGCTTTTTTATTTGTCAGGTGAAAGTCTGTGTATAACCAAATTGCTTGGTTATTGACCTTTCCCATCTCTTCAATTGTTTGACAAGGACCTGTTTCAATGGCTGCATTGTCCAACTCCATTAGCCTTCCTACACAAGGGGTATAAGAGAAGTCAGAATTTCTCAACTAGAATTGTGAACTAACCGGGGACTTGTGGGCATTTAATGCATTTGGATAAGCAGTGCCAAATTTTGGTAGTCACAGTTGCATCGTTTCCATTCTTTTCACAAGCATGCAGTGATTCTAGTTTGTTTGTTGTTGTTTTTTTTTATTACATATATTTACTTATTTTTTTTGGTCACTCGTTTTGTTCTGCAAATATGGAAGACAAAAAACTCCTTCAAAAATTAAAGGAGAATAGTTAATTCACTTGAACATAGATTAATTTATGTTGAAAATACATAAAAATTTCAAACGTATTCAAGAAATTATAGTCAGCCCACAAAAATGACATTACTTAACTTAATTATTATCTTCAATTTTCAGAATGCTTCTCCAGATGTAGTTAAAGTTTTGGCTGGAAACAAATGTGATGCAGATACTTCCAGAGCAGTTGATTTTGAACGTGGCCAAAAGGTCCTATTTTCTATATTAAATTTATTTTCTATACAATTTATATTGTGTGATTGCATTTATTCTTTAGTAATTGTTGTCAAAGTAAAGTATTTATAATTCATTTAATCTTTTTTTCCTTTAAAAAAGCTTGCAGAGAGCTTTGACATTCCATTTTTTGAAGTTAGTTGCAAAAATAATATTAATATTCAGGAAGCATTTCTTATGTTAGCAAGAAAAATAAGAGAACAGCGTGAGCGCCGGGTAAGTTCACAATCAAATTGATATTTCTCTTAAAATAATTGTTAGGTTAAAGGTAAATTCTGTGGCCACATACAACTTACTTTTAAACGAAAGATGAAGGTATCAATAATCACTTGGCATATATAAAGAATTTCAATTTGAACTCAGAATTAATAAAATATACAAAAAACTTGCATTCTTCGCTGACCCCTGCGATCGAGACAGATGCCATTTTTCTGATCCTCATGGCTTCAAAGAGTAATGAGGAGTTGGAAGGAGATTTGGAATCTTGACAAAACGTGAATCACACATTGCAACAAAGTGTTATCGCACGCTATTGGGTTATCAGGGAAGATTGTCATCGCAATGGAATATGAGTATGAAAACTGAGTGCTAGTAAATGTAGAGATTTTGTTAATAGTGACAGCTATATAAAAGGGCTGTTAGCAGAATTAAATGCTACCATAACTTCTGCAATACAGCCCTATGCATTTGAGCTGTTGAAACTGAATCATCTGGAGATTGTGGAAGTTTTCCCTAGCATGTACATGTTCCTTATGACAGCAGATAGGCTTACCTCATTCCTTCGGCACTTATTACATGATTGTTAAAATGATTGTTCTTGAAGAACACCAGAATTAAGCCTGTTTAGTGTTGGGACAGGATCCAGTTTCATTGAATTGTGTTTAATTGACAATGACTTTAAAACCGCAGGAACATAGAAAATACACAATGCTTTAAAGTGAGTAGCACACTAGGCTTTTTGTAGTTGGATACTATTTCTCTCATAGACAAAATCTAATCCATTGCAGTGGGCATCTATAAAAACGTGAAGTTATTTTCAGATTTTCTATTTACACACCCAAACACAGAACAATATAAAGGCATTCTGATAAAACACAGTTTAGCAAAGCCTTGCGATATGTAGAATCGTTCAAGACTAAAATCAAATTAGTGCTCTCTTGGTGACAATGTTTGGCAGGTTTTCATGGCAGGAAATGATATGATGTACCACTGATTTATTAGCCCAGCTAGAGTTGAGATGGGGAAACTAGGGGTAAATTTTCAATCTTTTAGTACAATTTTCTTCATAAAATGTTAGGATAAATCAAAAAAGTTACCCTTGATTAATGTTATAACACAAAATATAGAGTTGAAATTTTTCATGTAAAAAATTATTTTCACTAAGTCTATTCTTGATGCATTCCTGAACATTATAATGTAAATGTTCGATCCACATTAATGTGACCACCTGTTAATAACTGGAATAACCATTATGTGCAGCTCAGACAGTGGCTAGATGAGTTGGGAAAGACACAGTGCTAGAACGTGTTCACAGAGATTTTGAGCCATGCGGACTGCAGTTCCTTGACTGACAGCTGTTGGAGGGTACGAAGTGGAATATCCATGGAGTGAATAACTCGATGAAAGTGGTCCCATAGATGCTTGATTGGGTTTAAATCTGGAATTTGGGGGCCAGGTAAGTCCAGTAAAGTCTTCATCTTGCTCTTCTAGCCAATTGCGTGCAATTTCAGCTGTATGAGATGTTGCATTGTTGTGCTGAAGGAAGCCATCATTCCCAGGAAAAACGATGTCCATGTATGGAGTATACATGGTCAGCAAGGATCAGTATGTACTTAAATTAATTTATCAGGTTGTTGCAAAAGCTTTTTCCTGATTTTTATTCCAACACAAAAACTATTGAACATGAATGGCAGATTCAGCTCATGCAGATGCCGGGCAATGGTGGAAAAGTGAACCTTGAACTGTTCTGCGAGTTCCCTCGTTGTACATTGTGATCTTCATCAATTGCTTGGCGTAGATCACCATCTGAAATCATGATTGGCAGACCAGAGAGGTGCAACTTGAAGAGTGCTATCTCCACGTCTGAACCGGCGATACCATTCTTCTATTGTAAGTAAACTAACAGTGCAATCACGTAAACGTTGGCAAATGTTTCGGTGACATTGCGCAGCACTGATCTTTCCAGAATACTCATAGAAGATTATTGCTCGAATATGCTCGCGTGAAAGGTTCATTTCAGACCGTTGATGGCACTTACCGATGTATAGTCAGAAAGATTGATTCTTGGATGTAATATAGCAAAGATATTCAGGAATCGAATGCAATAATTTGTTTGAAAAAATATGAACACCCCCTTCGGAAAATGAGCCCTTCTTGGGCACGGGTTCTAGAACCGGAAGAAACTTTTGCAACAACCTGATATATTACCATCCACAATGATGAATTCCCCATAGAATGCCATGTGAAAACATTTCCCATGATTCATAAGCTTCTGCCAGCTTTTTGCCGTCCACAAAACGGTTGAAAGGTGATTGTTTTCTGATGTTTCTTGCCGTATGTGCCAACGTCCATCTGTCAGATTGAAGCAAGACACATGAATCATCTGAGATGGCAACCTTTTGCCAATCAGTGGATGTCCATGTAGGTACTACCGTGCAAATTCCATCATCTTCTGCTGGTGCACAGTCCCTAGCATAGGTGCTGTCACCATCCGTCGCTGAATTGCCATTCTGGACACATTTGCGGTAGCCCCGTAGTTCATCAGTGTTGCGTCTAGGTTAAAATAGAAGGGTATGGCACCCTGCCCTTTGTCAGCAGTGTTATCAACTCAAACACTTTTTTCCTGCTAAAACCGAGCTAAAAATCCAATAAATTTAATTGTGCTAATGAAATTTTTAATGCATGTGAAGAAAAGAATTAAGAATGAAGGATTTTTTTCATAATTTTTCGTGTTAAATCCACCACATTTAGTAGGAAATCCACTAAGATAGTGGCACTGTTTGTCAGTACACCTATTGCTTTTTTCTTGACATTGGCACTAATGTTCTGTGCAGCTTTCATCGAAATGAGGTCGTTACATATTTTTAAGAGGCCAAGTGGTTTTATGATTATTTACTTGTCTACCATGCCAATCAGAAAGCAAAAGGAAAAAGAACGCTTGAAAATTGTCAAATTCTATCCAATAGCAAAGTCGGCGCTAGGGGTGGCAAAGGGGGCAACCGCCCAAGGCCCCCTGCATAGCCCTTATAATATTATAATTAATTTAGTTTTCAGCCCTGTGAAATTCAATTTGCCCAAGGCCCCACATCCTCCTAGCACCAGCCATGCCTACAGTGAACAAATTATTTAACTGGCAACAAAATGAACAAATGCATAATCGTGCTGACATAAATATCCCCGATGCTGATGTTGACGAAAATATCGGTGACGCTGTTGTTGATTAAAATATCGCTGATGTTGTTGTTGACGAAAATATCACCGATGTTCAAAAAGAAGAGGGTCATGGAAAACAGAAAATAGGTTTATTATTTGCAGTCCTTTTTTAAATTTCCATTTAACAGCAGCATCCAGGTGAACATGGCCCCGATGATGCACTTGAATTTTCATATATTTTAAGTGCAATTTATTTGTGGAAAAAAATTAAATTACCGTTTTTTTTTTTAATATTGGCCGCATTCACTTTAGGCCACAGCCCCAAATTTGACAAACGAACAAAAAAAAATAAAAGTTTATAGGCCGCAGTTCACATTAGGCCGCAAAATAATCTTAGCCTAAAAATGAACGAGGTACTTTGTTTTAGCGTCCCATAGTACATTAAATAGTGATTTAGCTGGTAATTTTTATGTCTGCATTCATGTCTGCAGTTTTTATTTTCCAGAAAAAAGCTTTGTTATATGGACTTACTGTTATAAATTTGGCATTATGTAGATTCCCATTATATAGAGGGAGCACTGTATTTGCTTCCTATCTTTTTATAAGAAAATTCTGTTGCATTTATACTTTTTGAAAGAGTAGATCACAAATGGATGTTTTTATCAGCAAAAATTATCCGATTAAAACAAGGTGGATTTGAGTTCATAGCTTTTAAATTAAATCGTCGGTGTTCAATCATTTTCTAACAGTGAAAGTGATATTCTAACCCTTCAGAACAATAACACTGGTCGGCAAAAAAAAAAAAAAAAAAAGTCGGGAGCAAGAATTTTGTCATGTAATTTTAATTGACTTTAGTGTGCTGAATCCAAAGCTGTTTTTCTATCACGTCTAGTTTTCGAGAAATTCTTATTTAAATAAAATACTAATATTGACATATTAAATGCGTATTTATTATGAAAAAAGTACAAAACTCTTACGCATGACATGACTTCTATGATATAAATTAAAATCTTAAAAAAATTTAAATACTAATATAACATAAAAAAATAACTATTTGGTAGATCGCTTTCTTTTATAAATTTTATCTGTTGTTTCATGATTGATTTCCCAGCAGAATTCAGCTAACATTGCTGGGTCCACTTGCCATTATATCTTTTTTCCATGTGCGCAATATCTTGGTGAAACCTCTCACCATGCTCATCAGACACGGCACCAAGATTTTCTGAGAAAAAATCTAAATGCGAATGCAAGAAGTGTATTTTTAATGACATGTTGCATCAGAGTTCTTGATATGAAGAAAGAAGTTCTTGTACCAGTTCTTTGTAATTTGCAGCCCTTATATTTCCAAGAAAATTGTGACATATGTTTTCAAAAGCTACCCATGCTCTTTTTTCTTTATTGACCAACTTAGATTTGAACAAATACCGCTGTCAGTAACAAAATGTAAACAATTGTAATGAAAACAAAAATTGCTTATAGCATCAAAACTAGACGTGCTAGATAAATTCTGATTACATATTTGGATTTAGCACGTCGATATGTATCAATTCCACATATACATTGTTTTGCTCATATTTTGATGCCGACCAGGGTAATTAACCAGTCATACATATTTTCATTTGTGACAGCGATGGTCGGGGAGCTTGCCTCTATTAAATTACCCTTAGAGAATTATGTAAAAATCGGGAATAATTTTATTCAAAACTTATATACTAATGTGACTTATGATACAAACTTACTTATGTTATCGCCTCCCCTTCCCCGAGTCATTCAAAGATTTACTACCCCCCCCCCCCATTCCTTTTCCTTTACAGTAAGTCCCAGGAGTCGTTCGTATATTGGCCAGTATGTGATCGTATAGTGAATTTTTAAAAAGGAAACTGATATACCTCTAAAAGATTGTTAAATTTAATTCCCCTCCTTGGCTGGGCTTATTATTTAGCAACCAAATGGGACAACAGACACTTCAGTTAATTAAGAGATATGTAAATTTATTCAGAACCCACAAATTAAAATAAAGTAACAATAAACAATAAAATGAAATAAAGATGCGAATTAGATAAATTGGGATATCGACTTAAATATGATATTGTTGTACAGAACAAAATTAAATAAATAGTTTTGTAACTAATCTTAATCTCTACAATTTTTCTGGTAGAAACTTTCGATACAATTGAATGAATTACATTACTTCTAATTAACCTTACACAAAATTGAATAACTTATGCTAGACACATGCTCTAAGTTAGGTTTAAGTTTTACTGTCCTTTCCTTTAAGAATGGCCGGCCAGGTGGCAGAGAGGGCTAGGGCATAGGCTTTCTAGTTCTTGAGTCTGCCTGGCCGTGGGTTCGAATCCCGCCGTGGGCATGGATGTTTGTGTTTGTCCCAAGCTGCGTACTGTTGTTATAACTTGTGTAAAAGGCGCAAAATGACTTTTGTAGTCGACACCAAAATTTCTAGAACCCCCCCCCCTTTAAGAATGCTATGAGTCTTATAATGCCAATTCATACCTTGCCTTACAGATTATATCATATATGACATTTAACGTCTGAATCAAACACACGCGAGGGCCCAAAATAACTTTGAAAGTACTTGCCTTTGTTTGACATTGTACACAGTTATCACGGTCGATCTGGCCAGATCTCACAGTCACCTGTTGCGGTTGGACAGTCTTTGCGCACTCAGCTCCGTTCCGGACAAGACTGCGTCGAGCTCCGTAGATTTCAGATGATTTTCCTGGTCGCCGATCCCGCTGAAGCCGTTCTCAGTTTAGAGCTACAAGGCTGCCTTGCTTAGATGCCTGCAAGACTCCTTGTTCCCGCTCTACCCCTCTGAGAGGCCTACGTCCACTGGTATATCATCGTCCACACGGTCGAAGCAGGAAGACTGGGCTGTTTCTGGTGTCTACCCGCCCGTCCGATCGCTAGTGTCAGCTTCGTTCTGGCATCGGCTGTCATTGTCACGTTATTGCTACTTTCACACGCAGAAGTTCTTTTTCTTTCCTTTCTCTCTCCTCGCTGGCTGGCATCTCTCTGTCTATTCTTTTCTTTTTCCTCCCAGAATTAAAACTCAAGCATTCTGAGATAACTCCTTATTTGTCTAATTTTCTTAAAATTCATGCTTACGTTTTTTAGGCATTGTTTCTTTTATCCTGCCCTTCTCTAACTTTACTACCCTCCTCCTAGAGTCCTTGGCCTTCGATCCCTTTGTTTAATACCCCCCTTCTCTTATCAGATAAGGAGTGTTCCCGGATTCAGTTTTTTTTTTTGTTTTTTTTTTATTAGAGCACGTGCCTACATGTGGCTTAATTTTACATAGTAAAATATAACGTAAAATAATGATTGTGAAATAAAAATACAAATTTTGGTTTTATACTAATTTTCCTTAATTTATAAAATTATGAATCGAAATTAGTTTGCTTTCAATGGGTTTAATTAACAGGTATAATTCTTTGTGTCTATTGCTCCCGCCAAGTTGCTTTATAAATGAGCTTTGCTATTTCTGTCCAACTTACCTTCATGATCCCAAAATAGTTTCAACTGCCTGACAGACATATATGGTTTATAAGCCATATCTGTGTGTACATATTCTAATGTCACACATTCATAAATTATTATGAAATTCACGTGTTAAAAGCTATTTTCGGTGATTTCCAGATGAAGCTTAACCACTCTATTCCTCCAAGACTCCAAATTGTTGTGTTGTTGTTATGTCACACAATGCTCTCTATCGCTATTGGTCAGCAGTTAGAACCATGGCTGCTACCAGAAGAAATGAAAAGTTGTGCTCGTTCAATAAAATGAGATTACTATAATTATTTAAACATTTCATTAATAAATTTATAAAAGCTTCATTAATCATATACAAATATTAATCATATACAAATAAATTTTATTATTTATATAACTATCTTAAGATACTGTAGGGCGCTAAAACAAAATAGTTTGATCTTTTTGTTATATTCACAATTATCGATAATGATCTGTTATTTCAAGTAAAAATAAAAAATTTTTTAGGCCACACTCATTTTTGGCTGCACTCCTAAAATTTTCGATTTTTTTTTGTTTAGAGCTGCGGTCTATATTCGAAAAAATATGGTAATTTTCTGGTTTGGAGAGTTTTTACCGTGGATCATTTTCTTTGGTTCAAGGATGCAAGCATTAAAATCTGGATTATTGAAGTTAACCTAATTTACTTAAATTTAGCTGAATTAACTTAATTTCACTTAGCTAATCTATGTTATATCAGATTAGATTGTTTATTGAATTGATTAATTAAACGTGTATCAACTCGTCCGGTGTTGATAAACCAAACACTACGCGATCATAGCTGCTCACCCAACATTCATAGTTTTTAATAGTTTCATATTTTGTAATTATTTACAAAACCTTAAAAATTAACTACATTACTTTTCTACAATTAATTAAAAATATATACTCCTTTTAATGGAAAATAGAAATAAAATAAAATGAAATCTTAATAAAAGTCACCCAATGTGAAGAAATACAAATGAGGTGGGAGTCTTATGGAGACTGATGTGGGCAAAAAACACAGATGAAGAGAAGGTCTTGTAGAGTAAAAGTCACAGTAGAAACACAGGAAGATACACAAGAACAAACGACGCACATAAAAATAAGAGAAAAATCTGGTGATGAAGGTCCGATGATGAGAAGCACAGTTGAAAACAAATTATTATAAAATTGATGAAATTACAAAATCAAATAATTTGTTTTCAGCTGTGCTTCTCATCATCGGACCTTCATCACCAGATTTTCTCCTACTTTTATGTGCATCGTCTGTTCTACTGTGACTGTTATTCTACAAGACCTTCTCTTCACCTGTGTTTTTTGTCCACATCAGTCTCCATAAGACTCCCACCTCATTTGTATTTCTCCACATTAGGTGACTTTTATTAAGATTTCATTTTAATTTATTTCTATTTTCCATGAAAAGGAGTATATATTTTTAATTAATTGTATATTACTACAACTCCTACTCTTAAATAATTACATTAATTTTCTACTGAAATAAAGATAAAACCAAGCCCAAAAGAAGCTTGAAAAACTGAAAAAAATGGTGTTAATATAATACAGAGTGCGGCAGATAGTTGAGAACACGTGAGTATGACGTAATAGTCAATACGTCATACTATTTAACAATTCCAAAATGAGGCAGATAAACATGGCGAATCTAAAGATAACCCAGCAAATGAAGCGACATGCTGTCATCGTCTCCTTGGTTGCAGGACACTCCGACTCAGAGATTGCAGCATTCCTGAAAGTCGCCCGTTCGTTCGTGTTCATAGTTCGGGGAGAACTGGACGCTGGCAGTGGTGATGTATCATCCATTTCACAGAGGAAACTACATTGTTGGCACTTAGACCGTATCAGGACGCCGGAATTCATCCGTTCTGTCCAAGTTGCAATCGATGAGGACCATGGGAAGTCCATAAGGGCACTCGGGAGAGAGCTGCAGTTAACGAGGCGACCATTCGACGTGTGGTACAAGTTGTATGTGTTGCGGAGGAGACAGTTCATGTCCGAGACAACCAAGAAGAATCGACTGGACTGGGCCAAGCGCCTTCTCAAGCTGAAGCATCCGGGAACCAGGAATGCTGTGGTTCTTCTCCGATGAGAAAAACTTCATGCAAGACCAGAAGGTGAACTGCCGAAATGATCGATGGCTGTGTCAAACCCCCCAGGAAATTCCAACCTTCAAGCATACAAAATTTCCAGCCGCAGTGATGGTTCTGGGCATCGTGAGCAGTGAAGGCGATGTGATGCCTCCACATTTCTTCTATCAAGGTCTCAGGGTCAACACTGCTGCTTACACCAATGTGTTGGCATGAGTTGTGAAGCCCTGGATTACCGCTGTAGCACGTGGTAGGCCGTATGTTTTACAACAGGACTCTGCTCCAAGTCATAAGGCCACAGCACCCAAGCATGGATGACCACGAATCTTCACGACCACATCTCTCCCAACATGTGGCTCCCCAGCTCCCCTGATCTCAATCCTTTGGACTATTACGTATAGGGCATCGTTGAGAGGGAGTCCAACAAGCATCCACACAACATCATTGAAGCTCTCAGGCCAGCTATTGTGGAGGCAATGGCAGAAATCCAGAAGACCCACCTCATTGCTACCTGCCAGCAGTTCCGACAGTGTGTGGAGGTGGTTTTATTGAATAACAATATGTATTTTGTAGTCCTTTGTACAAAAATGTAAATTGTATTTAAGGCTCTGTGGTATCTTAAGTGTCTGATCCTTTTACCTCCGGACGTTGTTTTGTTCTCCAATACCTGCTGCACCCTGTATTAAATTTGTTCTTCACCTCATGCTCATCCATACACTCCCCTTAAGAATTTTATGATAATTTAAACCAAAAATTGTGTGTAATTTTAGTGTTCAAGTAGATCCTGAGGAAGCCCAGTTTCCCTCAGCAAAACGTCAAAACCAAATGGTAGAGATGGCGGCCATCTGGTGGACTACTAAGACAGCTGGACTTGATATCCGGACATTATTCACATAGAGCTAGCTGGTAAAGTGGGCTTATACACTCACTCACCAAAAGTCATGGCACACCTGCCTAATACCACGTTGGGCCCCCTCTGGCCTGGATAACGGTGGCGACCTGTCGTGGAAGAGACTCCCCGGAACACCTCCACAGGCGCTGCAAGCCATGCCGCCTCCACTGCACTCCATAACAATGCTGCATTTACCATTTGTGTTGGTGACAACCTGACAGATCGTTCGATGACGTTCCCACAAATGTTTAATGGAATTGCAATCTGGGGAACGTGAAGGCCAAATCATTGTCGTGAAGTCTGTAGCATGTTCCTCCAGCCACTGCTGTGTCACAAGGGCTGTGTGTGGAGGCGCATTATCTTGCTGGAAAATGCCATTGCCCGCAGAGTAGAAACAGTTCATGAAGGGGTGCAGGTGGTCCCCAAGCAGATCGGCGTAGGAAGTAGCACGCAGAGTGGATGTCATATGCACCAATGGACCCATTGGATGCCACGAGAAAACACCCAGACCAGTATGGAGCCTCCATCTGCCTGAGTGGCCCCCACCTGACAAGCAGGGTCCATGGCTTCGAGTGGCCTGCACCAGACACTGACATGACCATTGGCCCTATACAGCTGAAACCGTGACTCGTCTGACCAGGCAATCCTTCGCTAGTCCTCAGCAGTTCAATGTCGATATTGGTTGGCCAAGGCTAGGCATTGCCGACGATATTCCTGCTCCCAAAGCCTGCAGCTGCCAAGGTTCGCCGAATTGTCGTCACAGTTGTGGGACATCCCTGGTTGTACCCGCATGGTGATTTGGCCTGCTGTCCCCCTTCGGTCAGCAGTTGCAAGCCGGTGACCCAGCGAACACCTGTGGCATCAATGAGGCATGGGTGGCCCGTCTACTGTCCGGCATGGGTTGTAAACCCTCGTTGGGTGTACTCTCGATAGACCCTTGCAACGGTTTGCGCGGGAAAATTGCTGGGTGTTGGCTACATCTGATATTGAGGCACCTATCCGTCTGGCACCAACAATCATCCCCCGTTCAAATGCAGATAGCTCTCAGCGTGCTGCTATTTCTGCAGCTAGTTTTGCTTACAATGATTGTGTGATATCAAGGAGTCCTGTGTACCTGCATTCCGAGACTGGAAGCAGCAGGATCTGTCTCATTACGGACAGGGAACCTGATTGGAGGGGTGTACCACGCTTTTTGGTGAGTGAGTGTATGCAGATATGGGATTAAAACTTGGAAAACTGGCAGATGTGGGAGTAAAACTTGAAGCACAAAGCCATCTGGGAGTAAAACTTGCATCAACTTTTGTGAGAAGACAAAATGCAGGAATATCTACGAAGTTTGCAGCATGAAGATGCTTTGGCATTGGATTATCTAATTCATGTCATGATATTGACAGGGAAGAGGTAGAATGGAAAGCGAAGGAAATAAAAGCGATCGTAGCGGTACTGCACGGTAGGTTTGGAAACTGAATAAATAAACAAACCACGTGGTCAGGTCGTAGAGCACGTGATCGCTTTCTGTCCGTTAATGTAACACCAATGAGAGAGAAGACGTCGTCACTGAAATGCCATACATTGTTACATCACCTAGAAACACGCTTAACAATTGATGACGTTAGGTGATGTAACAATGTATGACGATTCTTTGAGCAGGCCTTTTCTCACGATGGTCTGCCGAGATGCACGTTAGAGCACTAACGTCTTGGGATGAGACTACATTCAAATTTCTATAAAGGTTTTTCATTCTTTTTTTCTCTTTTTTAAAATGTTGATTAAAAGGACTCATGCTGGATATGGTGCTGCAAAAACATAGAACAACTCAACTTTTAATAATAAACAATTCAAAGCGGTTGACGGAATAATATAGCACAGGAGGGGACAGTGTGGCTGCTAAGCACAGCCGAAGCCATTATAGCAGTGGGTGGAGCCCAATAAAACTAACAGCCATTAGTTTCCGAACTTGGCATGGTAGAGTTTGGTGGCGCTTTTTTGATTTCAACAAAATAGCATTGGAACAGTTATGAGCTTCGCCTCCCGTTCTACCTCTTCCCTGATATTGATATCTCAGAATCAATTAGAAAATGTAAAGAAACTGCAAAGGAATTTGTCATTGAATTGCAAAAATTATTTCATTAGCTTGTGGTGCATAATTTGCCACTAATTCTCTATGATTCCCTAGTCCAACATCTTCTGGAAGTTGATGTTAATAAAATAAAATAAATTCATAAAAGGAAAATGCAAGCTGCCACTCCTGTGTTGCAGCTACAGAATTACTAGCAGTAATCACCAAAGAAAGCACCCAGTAATTACAGTCAAGACTTTCTCTTGTACTTGGCATAATGTTAGATGAAGGAAGTTCAGTGCTAGCAGTAACTGCAGTATTAAGGGTTTCAGTAAAATTCATAAATGAGACAATGCGACCAAGCTTCCGGTTCCTAAAAACTTATTGAACTTCAAATTTGTTCATCAGAAACATTCACCAATGAAGTATTATCACTAATAAAAAAAATATAATATCAATGTTGAAAACATAGGAGGCATTGGCACTGACAATTCAATGGTAATGACAGGACACCAGGCTGGTGTTTTTGCCAGATTTAATAGACACAAGGACAGGATATTAGGAATGCACTGTTGCAGTCATCATCTAGCTTTGGCTGCTAAAGAGGCATTTGCTGGAATTCCAGCTAAGGTATGTGTGGAAGAAATTGTGATGATATTCCATATCATCAAAACGAACTTAATTAAATGAAATAAATTCGTGTGGAAATCACTACAGTGTTCACTTCCTTTTATAAAGTTTTGTTAGTTTCTCGATTAAGATTCTTTGATCATCTTAATCCACAATAAGTATTATTTATCAAACTCGACTCTCTATGAGCATTCTTAATTCTTTCTCTCAGTCAGGTCTATTTTGTTGTTTGATATCGCATTTTGAGCTGACGATCGTTTTTTTTTATTTTTTATTTCTCTTCTTTTCTTGCTTTCCTGCCTCGCACTATCTGTTCATCCTCGCTCTGGCTGGGGCATTGCTAAAGCAAACAGCAGCGTTGAGTGCGTGATGGAGAGTCAGAAGTAGTTGTGCGAAGAAAAGTTTCATGAGCGGATTTGTTGGCAAAAAGTTTGATTGGGAGAAATCTGCAGCACAGAGGGTTGGGGGGGGGGGGATCTAAGAACTAAGAATTTAGGTGGAAATAAAAGGAGGCGGAAGTACGGGAAAAGAAAGGAGTTTTCTTTTGATCTATGGCAACGGTGACGATCATGTTTTGTGGTGGTGTGTGCTCTCATGTGCGTGCAAGAGATGCAGCTTTTTCTCTCTGATTCTACTAGTGTGACTGCAGAATAAGCAGAGCAGTTAAAGCAATGTTTCTGATCAATCAGTCGGCTCTGCAGATCAATCAGACATCGTGCATGTGTAGTGTTCACAAAAGAACTGAACTGAATATGCATATTGAACTTGATGACGTACGTTCTCGAGCTGCATGTTCGATCTCGCCTCAATAGATACACATGCTTGGAACTCTTAAATCGATTCTCGGAGATCACAGGGAATCGTGGAACGAAACAGTCTAGTGCACATGGTAATCAGCGTCATAAATAACCAGACACTCGTGAAGGGAAAAAATTCACGAGCAACACCAACAAGCAGTTAGGTGAAAGCTGTGTCTGGGGCTAGCGAGAAAAGGCGACAAGCCATCGCCTTTGAGAGCAGCAGTCGACATTGGCCGGAGCCGTCATACTCAACACAAAGCAGACATGGGATGGACGACTTTTATGAGCATCTAAAGAACATCGAGGATGCAGAGATAATTCTACACGTGAATGAAAACGACGGTCCACAATGGAATAGTGGTGGAAAAAAACGTATAAGTACTGTGTTAAATGAGATCTTACTACATTTTAATTAATGTGCCCTCGCATGTGTATGTGCAAAACAAACGATATCGATGCATGCAAACTTGTGAAAAACGATTTTTCCTTGGCATTTTGTAATTGTTCGATGGATTAGATTAATATTATTAAGAGACCTCAAAAAGACCTCAAAAAAAGATCGTCAATTTCCTTTCAATTTAAATCATTTATCATATCATATTCTCAACTTTTATTTAACCAATTTTTTTTTTTCCTCATAGTTTGAATAAAATATTAGTCATTTTTATAATCAATTGTATTGCTCATTTTAATGATAACAAAATAAAATTGATCTGACTGATTAAGAGGGAGGGGAGGTATATTAAAAAAAATAATTGCAGCACAACTAAATAGTACTAAGGCATGATTAAGTATATGATCACTAGATTAAAACTTATGCTACATTTGCATGTCATCACATAGAATTAAAACTAAAAATTGCCACACGTTGCTCATTAAGGTGAGTAGTCGTATACTGAACTTTGGCCTGACACTGGAGTACGTCCTCTATTAAAGATTTGAATACCGAGAGGGGGGGGGGGTCAACCATCACACTGGTGACCAGTCGAACTTGATGTACATTGCATTGTTGAATATACCACTACAGTACGTAACTCTGAAATTTTTAACTGGGCAACCAAAATATAGCATGTTTTTTTGTAACATGGCCCCTGTTGAAGAACGACAGACCACATTGATGGATTACTACTAGAGATAGCCGAAATAATTCCATATTTATCAGGTGAAGGGGACAGTTTGCTTATACATCAGTTGCTCAGGATTGCGAACCAGCTCCAAAACCTTGCATAATGGCCAGATACATTAACATGCATTGCACTATGCTCTCGTATCATTAGGCAGGCAGCAAACATGATTAGAGAATTTGCTCTATATGAGATCGATGATTTCAATACCTTAACCACAAAACTGCAAAGACTCTTCGGAAAACATGGCATGAACGATGACATTACAGTACGGGATAGAGTGCACAGCAGCACAATAAGGGAGTCTTTTAAGTGTTGAGCCACTACTTCTCCGCATTGAGAGATCTCAATTGCGTTGGTATGGCCACGTGATACGGATTAGTCTCTTAAATTAATCTTATTAAGAGACCCCATCTTGTTCATAACTCAAAAAACGATCATCAGTTTCCTTTCAATTTAAATCATTTATCATATCCTATTGACCTTTATCCCCTGTATTGTGATTGGTTGCCACTAAACGTCACTGATTTTTTTACAAAATCCAAATGGCGGATACTGGACGTGTTAACGGCATTTGTTGACTGTATCGTAAGTGAAAGTTTTAATTGTTATTGTTCAAAATTTTATTGCTATGGTTAAATATTGTTGTATTCCCAATTGTCAGAGTGAGGAGAAAAAATAAACATCATTAGAAAATAATTTTATAGGTAATTTGGAAATGACTATGAAATTAAAATTATGAAAGGTTATCAGTAAACATTTAAATCATTATATTTTACAAATTTCAGGTTAATAAGGTATGTTAAATTAATAAAGATAATAATAAAAATCTTTAAAGTAGTAAAAACCTATGGAAAATGTAAAAATTTGAATTTATGAGAACGAGAGTTTATGATAAAGGTCAATTGCATATTCTCAACTTTTATTTAACCAATTTTTTTCAGTCTTAGTTTGAATAAAATATTAGTTATTTTATAATCAATCGTATGGCTCATCTTAATGATAAGAAACTAAAATTGATCTGACTGATTAGGAGGGAGGGGAGGTATATTAAAAAAATAATTGTGGCAAACTAAATAGTAATAAGGCATGATTCACTATACGATCACTAGATTAAAACGTATGCTACATTTGCATGTCATCACATAGAATTAAAACTAAAATTTATGCATGTGGCTCAGTAAGGTGAGTATTCGTATACTGATCTTTGGCCTGACGCTGGAGTACACCTTCTATTAAAAGTGTGTACTAGTGTTATCTTGGCTTTTAAAGATCTGAACACCGAGAGGTGGGGATCAACCAATACAAAATGCTGGAAGGACAGCACTGAAGTTTTTAATGGTACATGTGTTTCTATGAAACAAGCAAAACATTTTCGATGGTTCTCTTATGATGGTGCACTCCAAGCTGTTCTTGTATCATACAAGCCTTTCATGACAGATTTAGAACATAGAGCTAGCTTGAAAACTAGAAGACTAGAAGACTTGAAAACTAGCTTGAAGATTGAGAAAGCTCAAAGGCCAAATGCCTTTTAAAGAAGTTCAAGATGTGTTACAATTTTCTTCTGATATTTCTACTCTCAGATGTGTTACCAAAGCTCACTTATCTGTCCACATCTTAACACGTGTTGATTAATACTCGCATGTGAGCACTGTTACAATTTTTATTGTGTAACTCGGAAATTACTCGTTGGAATACACAGTTTTATGCCTATGTTCATATCTCAGTTAGCGTTCAAATTCGGACCCATACTATCACCCCTCCAAAGTTGGGCATCGAATTATACAATACCCTGTATGTATAGATAGATATATAAGGATTGTTCAATAGAAACATGTTTAGAGGCTAGGAAGCAATTTTTATTCAAAGAATTTAAAATACATCTCCATTAAAATTAAGGCAAGAGTCCCGTTGGTGCACTAATCTATAGATTCCCATCTGGTAAAATTCCTGCAGTTGTCGGCAGAACCATTGTATAACGACAAACTCTACATCAGCATCAGAATAGAACTGCTGTCCTTTAGTGATTTCAGAAAGTTCCCCAACTTTTATGCGCATATTGGCGATTAAGGCAATTTTCATCTGTCTGGCATTTTCATCAGCAACACGAGCATGTCGTGGATGAGCCATATCTTTTCAAATTCTCTTCCCTTCAAAATTTCTTAAACTCTTCAACCACTGTCGTTTGAGACTAATTACAGTTGCTGCATATAGCTTTTATTTCATAAAAATTATCATTGGGTGGTACCATTCAACAGCCCAAAATTGAATAACAGCACGCAGATTATCTTTGGATAGACTGTCTATCATGATCACTACCTAATTATCACCATCTTCCAACTTAACCACAAATGAACTTAACCAGCAAATGAACTTCAGGCTGGTGAAGTTCAAATGAAACTAGTGTATAATATACATATATACAATGTACAGTTCATTATACAGTACAGTAATTGGCTTTTTATTTTAATTTTCCGTTGCCAAAGGCCAATACGAAAATAACTTCAAAACTGCGTCGATCTTATAATTTTCCTACTTAAATTTTATTAAATTAATATCTATTTAATATTGTTAACATTAATCACTTACTAAAAATCTTTGGATATTAGTAAATATCACTAAATAAAATGAGGAAACTAATTATTAAGTTGGTTGTTTTTACCGTAATTTTTGGTATAAAATACTGAGGACAAAAATAAAAGTTAAAAAAAGATCTCTACAACGTAATATAAAATATTATTTAATATTCTGATTATAAATGCAGTGAAAATACGATTAAAAAAAAAAGGGAGGGGTGGTCAAAGAGGCAGGGGGGGGGGGGGCGTATTATATTGATTAAAGTAAATTTGAGCTATTCTGTTGCTAAATCAATGGCATTCTGTCAATTTATTTAAAAATATTGAAATTAAACAATGGATCATTTGTGCGGCATTACAAGAGAAAAACGCTAGTTTTTGGTTTAATTGACAAACAGTTTTTGGACCTTTTATTAATTAAGAGGAATTTATTTGGTGTGATACTCAAATTTTAAAATATCTCTTCACGAGAAGACTAAGTGAAGATAATTTAAAATTATTTGTCTCGTCATTCAGAAACAACAATCCTAATACTATTTAGTTTCGTTCTGCAAATAGAAGATATTTAATTGCACGCAATGATTGCTCATATCATGGTGAAGTGACTGATGACATGAAAAATTTATTTATCGTATTGTTTTGAATAATAGTCGCCCCATTTTGTCGCCACCCTCAAATATATGTCACTTCATAAAAAGTTAATTTTTTTTAAGAATTTTTTTTATTAAGGTAAATATAAGGTGATTTTATTAAGAAAACAAATGAATTTAAAATATTTATCTATAAATTAAAAAAAATATTAACAAAAGGAGCAAGAATGTGACATAAATCATAATGAATGCTTTTAACGCTGGTCTCAAGTAATCGCCGTGCCCCAAAATATTAATAAGGCATACGGTATTAAGTCGCCTACTTAAAATAGATTTAACAATAATGCTTTAATCAAAAAAATGGGATCATGATTATATGCCAGAATATAATTCACTTAGTTTATTTTGTGAGAATGCCTGCGGGTAATGTTAGTAAATTAAGTTGCAAATAGTATAGCAGTGCATATATGTAGAAGAAAAGTGAAGATAGTATGCTAATTTTCATTAAAGAAAGTAAAAACTGTTTCATTAATGTTTCTAGAGACGTTGTTAAGTTGTGCACGATTGCAGAAAAAATATTTCGATTGCAAAATATTTTATTAATGAAGGGCAATATTATGTTTAAATTAATATGTCACACAATGACCCGTTTATGAACTACAATATTTCAAGAGTTTCCTCATTTATTCATAAGCAGTTATACTGACGAGGAATCACATTATTCCACTAAAATTCTACTAATTTTAATAATTAATATTAAAACATTACTTCTTCATTCGGATACATCATTATTGCCGACAAAAAACCTCACAATTGCAAGGATTCAAATGCAACAAATGTGCCCAAAAGTTATTTTATTTAAAAGACAATGAAGAATGTTTTGTAAAACAACAAAAATAGTTATTGAATGTTGGAGTTTATGAAGAAACGATAATACTGTGGGGCTTCTAATTATGAAAAAGAATTAAATGTTGAAATTTTATATAAACAGAATAAAATTTTAAATGATTTTTTTATTTAATAAAAATAATTTATTAGACTCTGAAAACAACATTTAAATATCAATGGGGAAGGAAGATCTCTAATTATATTTAAACTGTCCAAATATTCTCCAGTGAAATTAAATGTTTATAAACGATATTTATTACCAGTATCACACGGGTTTCTGTCTATTGACTCTGTCATTACTGCCCTCTTCTGTCATGGCCACAGAAAAGCAATTCCAAACAAAGATGGCGGTCGGTCTGCCACTCTATGTATTCTATCTCGTTGAGTTAGAAACCCAGCTCACTTTGCATGCCGCCATTTTGAATAAATTAACGAACATCTAAAAGGAAGGCCTGTGCCCTGAAAATTTATACATTGTTACATCATCATAAAAAGGGCATTGTTAATCCTATTTCTACCAATAATAAGCCCTAAATTATGACTACCTATGGTCATGTAACAATGTATAAATTTTCAGTGCATAGGCTTTCTTTCTAGGAAATGTTGTCAGAGATTATCAATAAGCCATTCTCCCTCTTCCCTGCAATGAAACTTTATAAACGTTTTTTACTTTTCTGTAAGGAACTCATGATGTTTTCCATTTTTTATGACCTGAAAAGCAGTGACTGGTGATAGCAATAGTAAAATGAAGAGGGTTTTTTTCCCCTTTCTTTTTTCTTTTTCTGTATATTCTTGCCTATTTTATTTCTCGCGACAAGCCATAAATGGGGACCGCATTGTACAAGAGGATAAAATTTTTACTGTTTTTTTGGGCTCTCAAAGTGGAATCGCATTATACAAGAAGCGCATTATAGTAGAATAAATACGGTACATGTGCTACTGTTAATAAAAATAATAAAATTAGAATAGAAAAATAAAAATAAATAATAGCATTATGGTAATGAATAAATGTTATAATAATGTAAATATATGAATATGTTTCTAAAATAAATAAATATAATAACAAATATATCGTATATACTCGTGCGTAAGCCGATCTATGCATAAACCGACCCCTGGTTTTTGTTCCCAAAAAGTGGAAAAACACATTCACCCGAGCATAAGCCGATGCAAAAAGAGGAAGAAAAGGCAACGCTTGAGGGAAAAAATTTTTATTACAAAAAGAATAAATTTATAATAATTGGATAGGGAGGATCATAGAATTTTTGGAGTGCAATTTATGTCCCTAGCAAATTATTTTTATTTTTCGAAATGAAACTATTTATTTACAGTATGTAATAATAGATTTTAATTGTAACCATTATTAAAACTTTCTTGGACGATTTTCAAGACGCACTTGGCATGACCACAGTGACAGTTTAACAGGATCGTCTCCATCTTGTTTTCGGGATTTGACTTATGCATTTGGTTTTTAGAATGGAAAATTGAGGAAAAAGATATGACATAATGCACTAATTAATGTACTCTATATTGTATGTATTTGTACAATGTGCTGTAAGATATATTAAATTTTATGCACTTGGCGATAGTAAGCTATCGATGCCCCAAATAATAACTCCGGTTCTGTAAAGCCTAGATTAATGAAATTTGGAGGAATAACAGGGTACATAAGACTGTGTTTACCATTAAAATTTGGTCGAATTCCAACGAGAAGTTTCCGAGTTACGCAGTCAAAATTATAACAAGTGCTGGTTAGTACTCACAAGTAAACGTGTTATGATGTTGAATGATTAACTCGGAAACTTCTTGTTGGAATTCGATCAAATTTTAACAGTATACATAGTCTTATGTACTCTGTTATTCCTCCAAATTTCATTAATGTAGGCTTTACAGAACCTGAGTTATTAACTTGTTGATCTTAGTGGCGGCATTTTTATTTCTGTTATGTCTCAATTATCGTTCAAATTCGGACCCATGTGCATAGGACTTTTTGTGTTTACCTGGACCTCTATAAACAGTAAAATCCCGTTACAACGTACCTCACATTAACGTACGTTTCAGAATAACATACAAATTTCAAATCCCCGTCCAAAACGTAGGTATTTTAATGCTAAAAAGTTTCAGAATAACATATCTCACTTTAACGTACATTTCAGAATGACGTACTAATTTTACATTTCCTTGGTTAAATTATCCCTTCAGTACAACGTACATCGTTCACATGTCTTGCTCTGATTGGTCAATTCAGCCCATGCGAAAGTTGCAACTGGGCCAATGGGCTAATTAAGCCGAGTTCACATTTCATTGGTTGGTCAGTGTAGCATATATAAACCTGGAAATCTCTGCATGCTCCTCAGTCGGGATCCAATTTGTGCTGCAATTAGATTAGAGACTTTTTGGGGAGGCAAGTTATAGAAAGAAAACAGACGGCCATTACAGATTTTTTAAAAAAATTATTGTAATACAGTGAAACTCACCTAACGGACACCCCTAAAAAGCAGACACCCCTTAATTACGGACACTTTTTAATTCCCCGGCAGAGATGTCTGCTATTGAGAGGTTTCACTGTACTACATATTGTAAATGCATTCAATAGTGTATTTGTATTGAATAAAATAAAATGCATTCATGTATTCTTTTGTTTTTCTATGAATATATGTATTGTTCACAAGCCCCCCCTATTTCAGAATAACGTACAAATTTCCAGGTCCCTTGAAGTACGTTGTAACGGGGTTTTACTGTACCCCCTTAAATTGTTTTACACACGATTTGAATCACCCTATATAATCTTTAAAATTACAATGCGTAACAGATGCAAAAAAATTATTTGAAGTATTTTATATTTTATAAACCATTTTTGATCATCTTTCAGTGACGTATTTTTATTATAGTTACCTATTTTTGGTTTTTCCTTGTGGAAAGTGATTCCTGGTCTTTTTTTCATGTAAGTAATACTATATTTTAATTGTAACCATATTAATTTTCTTTATTAAAACATTCTTGGATGATTTTCAAGACGCATCTCCAGGAAAAAACGGAGGGAAAAACCCTGTGTTGCCGCCAACAGGCTGAAGCCCAAAAGTGGGTTACTAGAATCTATATACAGGGTGATTCTGAAAAAGTGTGTATAACTGTAAGCAATGAACACGATGGTAGTTTACCAAGATCGGTGCCATCTTATTTTCGAGATTTGACTTATGCATTTGCTTATAACAATGGAAAAGTGAATGGAAAATTCAGGAAAAAGACGTGAAATAATGCATTGTATATTGTTTATACTTGTACAATGTGCTGTGAAGGTATATTACATTTTATATGCTAATGCTTGACGCTAGTATCGATGGTAGCTTATGTATTCGATAGTTCAAAAAGTTTTGACATCGAATTTTTCGATCTTCTTGAATCTTCGATGTTCCATTTTGAATACATTATCTGTTGAATAACTGTTTAGATTAATGTATTTACGGTATGTATTGCAATGAGCAAACACGTAAAAAAGCGCTGGTTTCGTTTGAAGCCCTTCCCTCTATCGTACTTTTTCCAATATGGCCACCACAGCCTTTTAGAGATTCTCATTATGCTGCAAAGAGAGAGAATACTTTTATCAGAAATTTATTTAAGCAGTGAAAGGGTTAATAAATGATATCTCAACGAATTAATAAATTTAACTTAGTTTTTTGTAAACCAACTCCACTTTATAAGAGTTTTCATCAACTCTGACCTGTGCATAGGCCGAATGTGATTTTTAGGGGTCGTTTTTTTTTGGGGGGGGGTCGGCTTATAGACGAGTATATACGGTACATAATAATACATAGAAAAAATACTTACTTATTTTAAATTAGGCTGTTCAACAAAAATGCAGTTTGGAATTCTTTCCTTGATCAAAATAGCTAAACTACCCTAATTTTGGGTCGAGAAAAACGAATAAGACACCAGATTTTGTTTGTTAGCTCTAGTTTTTAAGATATACTAATTTTAAGTAGAAATACTAAAAATACACTTCGAAATGCTTTCCTTTCTGAAAATAGCTAAACTACCTAATTTTGGATCGAGAATGTGACATTAGATTGTGACGACGCCCACTCCCCGTTAAAACAAACCTACTGTTATTAATTACTTCAGGGGTTCACTAGGGACAAGGTCCATCAGAAGTTCAGGAATCACCGAGACCACAAGCGCTAATCCTGAAAATAAAAATTACTTACACATTACAAGAACAACACTAACCACACGCTAAGTTAAGGATGCAAGACCACTTTAAATAATCCCAGAGCACAAATTTACACATATCCATACATCAGTGGTGCAGTGGCAGAAACATCAATAAAGAAAAATCTAAATTAATTTAAAATGTAAACAGTAACCAATCAGTTGGCTGCTAGACTAGTCAAAAGGGGCCCCTCTGACTACAATCTAAACATTGAAACCAACTATTACTCTCAGCCAGATAGCCAGGCTACTGGACCGTATGAACACCTAGTGTATGGGAACACACTGCAGAACACATCATGCAGCAAATAAAAGGGAAATTTGCTCTGGTCTATTTTGATGACATGATTTGTTATTCCAAGGATAATCTTTGAGGTAAATATAAAAATGAATCCAAAAAAGTGCCAGTTTGCAAAGCTGGAGCTGAAGTTTTTAGGGCATATTTATCGTAAGAAGGCATTTCACCTGACACCGATAAAATAAAAGCTGAGAGATTTTCCGCGCCCGAAATCCGTGAAGGGGATACAGTCGTTTCTGGGTCTAGCAGGATACTACAGGAGACATGTAGAATCATGTAGCAAGATAGCCAAACCTTTAACTGATCTTACTCGCAAGGATTTAGCGTTTGTATGGAGTGGAGAGGTGGAAGACTCATTTAATAGATTGAAACAAGCTCTTATTACTGCACCTGTGTTGCGAAGTCCAGATTTTACGCGTGGGTGTTTCGTATCAACAGATGCTAGCGCTGATGCGATAGGAGCTATTCTATCACAGATGTTTGGAGAGGATGAGCTACCTAGTGTGTATGCTAGTAGGCTTTTGAAGCCCAGTGAGCGAAATTACTCCACTATTGAACATGAATGTTTAGCCATTGTTTTCACCCTGAAACAGTTTAGAGTGTATTTATATGCACGGCATTTTCAATTAATTACTAATCATTTGCCCTTGAAATGGCTGTTTAATATCAGAGATCCATCCTCTAGAATTGCACGCTGGTCTTTTCTTTTGCAGGATTTTGATTTTGAGATAGTGCATAGCCCAAGTCGTAAGCATGGTAATGTACATTGTTTAAGTCAAATCCCTATTAACCACGTTGGAGAATATACCCCCATTGTCTCTAGAGAAATGATGGCAGTAGAGCAGAGGAGAAATGAACAGTTGAAACCTATTATTGAGGCTTTACATAAACTGCAGCCCGGTGAGGAGAAACCTAGGATTTTAGTGAGTTACTTTTTAGATAAGGAGGGTATTCTGTATCATGAAAAGGTATCGCAATCAGGAAGAGAGAAATGGGAAAGGATGGTGGTACCTAAATTATACGTCAGTTATGTACTGAATAATTTTCATTCCCTCCCGATGAGTGGCCACATAAAGGCAAAAAAGATGAGAACAAAAATTAACAAACAATTTTATTGAGGAAGCATGATTCACGATATACAGGAGTATTGCAAAAATTGTGATAGTTGTCAAAGAAAGACCACTCCTAGGAACATAAAGAACAACCACTACAGAAATTTCTGGAGATTAATAGACCATTTCAGAGAGTTTCTATGGATCTGATGGGACCATATCCTAGTACATTACAAGGAAATAAATATATACTAGTTCTAATTGATCATTTTTCTCGATATTGTGAAACCGTTGCCCTTCCAAACCAATAGGCGGCCACAGTTGCCCGTCCGCTCGTAGAAAATATTTTTGCATGTCATTCAATCCCCACACAATTACTTAGTGATAGAGGAGCGAATTTTACATCGGAGATGATGAGGGAGGTTTATAAGGCATTACACATTAAAAAGCTATTTACTACTGCATTTCACCCCTCTTCGAACGGAGTCACGGATATTTACCAAATGTAATTTTAAGAAACTGATAGGCCCGAAGATAAATTTAACCCAGTGATGACTTACCCCCGATGACGACAGAATTAATAATTAAGACTTTAAACCAGGTTTAAAAGAATTTATTGAGTGACATTTTACAGACTTTATTCCCTACGTTTTTACAACAGTGTTGACAATAATGTTAAATGTGAAAGAAACTTTTAAAATAGACTTAAATAATTGAATCTTTGAATAATTTTCTTATTACTTTTTTTCATTTTGTTTGACCTCAACACCTGTAAGGTGGCTTAATTAATTGTTATATTGCATGTATCTCTTGATAATAAACAATACCCCTCAGAGATTTATAGGAGGGACCAACCAATATCGACTAGTATTTATTCCTCAGAACGGATTTGAGAACTTATTTAACAGAGAATACGAATTATTTGAATGATCTGAACTCCCGACCAAGAAAGGGACGTTACAATACCTATTTCCTTTTATATTTCCTTCCTATATTAGGAAAATTCTGTTACTTTTATACTTTTTGAAAGGGTAGATCGATCACAGATCGGCAAAAACTTTCCAATAAAAATATGGTGGATTTATTAAGTTCATGGCTTTAAATATACACTGTTGCCCCTGATGTTGCGAATGTTGGGAACCAAGATTTCAGCTGCGACATAGCATATCACGACATAGCGAGTTTGCTGTTCCGCAACAGATGGCACCACCCTCAATAGTACTATGTTTAAATGATAATTGCATGATCATTTCATCTTTAATAGGTCTTAATGGCATATTAATTTAGGCAATAAAGTTTTCTCATTAATACTATTTATCATACATGTATCTTTTTAAATACAAAAATCTTCATCTACTATTTTATGAATTAAATTTTTCCTATAGCGCTTTTTGAAAAGCGAGATTTTACCTTGATCCAGCGATTATATTTTGATCCTGCCATGGCATTTCTTCCATCGGGTAAGCCAGCCGTTACTGGCCTTGAAATCGTTGACTTCAGATAATCCGCAATGCTCGTCTGAAGGTTTTTTTCAACGTCTCAGCTTTGCTTCATATTATCTCGCCAGATATTGGGGTTCCTATCGCTCTCTGCTGCATGAACCACATGAAAACTGCCTTGTCTAGTTCCTTAAAAGCAGCTCCCCGTTTTACAGAATAGAAGTAGACCTACAGTATTGCACGAAAGCAGAAGACAACTGAAAATGATTTGTCATAAATTGATTGCCTCAAAAGGCCTTCATCCAAAGAGCCAATGAGAATATTTTTACATAGCTTACCCTTCCCAGAGCCAATGACTAATGTTGTTGGTTGACTTGTCTTCCTCATGTTACTACAGTAGAGTCCACTTATAAGAGTAGTCCGGATTTAAAAACATCATTCTCCCTGTCACTAAGAAAAAAAGAAATCCGATTTTGCGACATAGCCAATCGCAACTTAGAGGGGGCAGCAATTTACCAGATTTTGTTCAATCGGTTTCTAACAAGGAAATTAATATTCTAAAGCCTGGGTCACACTGGCATAAAACGCCATGTAATTACGCCTACGTGAATACGTCGCAGAAAAAACGTCGACGTTAAGCTGTTCAAACTGAAAGCGTATAACGTGTGCGCAATTTGTGATGTCGTTTCACTATTGGTTTAAACCATGACATCATTTGAAGTAGCTTCAGCATGAATGCCAACAGTTATATAAATAATAAAACTGCCTGCTAAATTACTATTTAAGATACTGTGGGACATTAAAACGAAGTAGTTTGATCTTTTTGTAGACCCTAGAAGTTTGCTGCCTAAAGTGAATTGTGGCCTTTAAATGGTTATTTTTTTGTTCCACCGTCAAATTTGCGGCTATGGCCTAAAGTGAATGCGGCCAATATTCAAAAAATGCAAATTTTATGCAAAGTAGGTCTGTATTTGATGTACTAGCCCAGATGACTACATTACAAAAGAGGGTTGAAGCAACTTTAGACATAATAACTATGCGAATTTCAGAATACATTATAAAAGAAAGAGAATAATTTAAAGTTATTTTTATTATACAGGGTGTCTCAACAGTGTACGTCCAAAATGAAAAACTGTATAGAGAACCTCTATATGGTTTGGTAACACTTAATCGCCTGACAGTTAATCATCCGACGGTTAAACACCGACATTTAATCACTTGCCATTTAATCACCGGACACATGATCTTGTGATTGTTTAATCACCGACGTTTAACCATCAAAAAAATACATGATTTTTGATTGGCACATTCTGGTACTACGCCAGTTTTTTCTTTTATTGTACAGACTGTAATTTTTGATGCGACTTTTTAGCCAATTAAGAGTTAATCATGTAACGCAGATCACGTAACTCATCACATAATAAGACTTCTTTTCATCACATCACATTCATCATTTTGCATTTTTTGATCACAATGCCCTGGTGATTAAGTAATCACGTGATTATATGTCCGGTGATTAAATGGCAAGTAATTAAATGTCGACGTGATTAAATGTCGGTGTTTAACCATCGGGTGGTGAACTGTCGCGTGATGAAGTGTCCGTACACCCTCAATACCTATGAGAATCACCTCCATGTATGTTATCCGAAATGTTACCTTTATGGAGATATGCTCTCAACATAATCCCCACTGTTGTCAATGCTTTTTGTCCCATTGATATTCTAGTCCTTCCATACTTTTTCAGTAGAACAAAAAATATTAACAACTGTGGGAATTACGTATGTTGAGAAATAAGCAGATAATAACTTGCAAATCTCGCAGTGTTTCACCTTCCGGTCTCAGGTCGTATGTTCACCATTTGTGACTTACTTATTGACTTCCCCTCATAGATAATGAGGAGGAGGAAGAGTTACTGTGTGTGCATGTTTTGGCTTTGTCAAACATTGCCTTTTTAAATGGTCGCCAAAATGCAGAAAAATATCAGTAAACACTAAAGGATTATCTTCCCATTGCTGAGAAATTGCTGGTAAAGACTAGATTTTGCAACAAGATAACACTTACATTTATTTATTTGTACAAGAGCATATCTTGGAATAAAAGGCTGAACGGAATTTAATTTAATAAAATGAACATAAGAATAGATAAGGTATTCATCAAGTTGAGTCTTAAAATAATCACATAAATGAGAGTGAATATTAGTCAGCCTGTTAATTTATAAAGACTTGGTGACATATTTCTCTAGGTATCTCATTTCATAGAAGGATGGCATTATATGGAAACTGTCTATTCAGGAGAGTAGATAATCTTACAGGCATCATTGTCTTGGGTATATCTATGGTGATCTGAATTATTCAGCCATTGATAGACAAAATGAGCCAGATGGTTAACATGAATTAAATAGCTCTACAGTAAGACCAAGTCGATGGATCGTCATTAATGTAGGTAAGCCATGATGAGTACATATTTGAGAAATTGAAGCTATTCTAAGGGCATTAAAAGCAGTTCTTATTACTTGGTTATATGCAAACTTTATGCGACATAGGTTGATATTTGATGCACAGACTTAGCAAGAAATATGTTTCCCACTTCTGAGGGCTCTAGAATCCGTTCTATTGGTCCAAATGAGATAAAATTTGAACTACAGATAATTCAAATGATGCGCTTGACATTTATTAAATAAAAAATTTTAGTACGAGGGGTGTTTAAATATGTTCAGGAAATCACAATTTATGGCTAATGAAGAACCTATTGCTTTTCAGTAATTCTCGTGGTGATTGATAATATTTTTATTATTCCAAATCTTGTTTTTATTGATAATTTGTATTTAGGTTTAAGTAATTCATTGTTGTGGCACGTGGACCATTGTGGTCGTAAATATTCTTTTTTCGAACTCGCGTGATGTGAGCTCTTACCCCATGTGGCGATTTCCCTCGCAACTAATTAACTCGGTCGCGAGATGTTATACTGTCTGATTGTTGATAAAATTATTGCATAATTAGTGTTCTTTTTGTTTGTTCTAGAACTTTCTTCAGCTTCTCATTGCTTCTGCCACCTCACTTCTCCTGTGCAGCCATGGTGGCCACTCGCTTTGCTAATATTTCTTTCTCGTTGCTCCAGCCTTAAGATTGTACCTCCGCAATTGCAATTATGAGTTTGCTGATGTGGTCCCCACGTTTCATGCGTGCCAATGTTTATTTTGAACTGTTGCTCGTTTTCGCAGTCTCACAATGTTTTGGCCTGGCCACGAAGCCTATTTTTCATTTGGACAGTACAATCTCTGCTATCTTTCTCCATATCCGAATATCTCATCCGCAGAACCATGCATCTCGGCTGTTGAGTTAACTGCTCATCGCGAGACGCCACGGCTGTGCATCGCGAGATGCCACCGCTCCACTGAGTAATTTGTTCATTTAATTTGTGGTAATACTTGTGCGAGACACTGTAAGTAATTAAATTAATATTTTGATCGTGTATAATTTTCTTAACTTCCTCTACCATTGTTAACCATGGGACACGCTTTGTTCTAGTTTCTTTTTATTGTCATTAATAAAATTTTTATAGTGTACTATGCAACTGTTTGTTGACTCATTACTAGCCAAATTTCCACTTTAATAACTGCCTCATCACTGGTAGCAGAGCGTGGTTTGTGGAATTGGAACTTTTGTGTCCAACTATGGCTGAGTCTTTCTTTGATGCCAGTCGTTCAATTCCTAAGCCCACCAGTGCTAACTATCACCAATGGAAGTATCAGATGTTAGCGTTTCTGGAATCAAAGGGATAAGACCAATATGTACACACTAAATCTTCCTTACCCACTTCAGATCCAGAGAGATCCGCTGTTTGAACGGACTGGGCACGCCTAAGACATTGTTTGTAAGCATGTTGGATGATGACATTGTACTGATGATACAGGATGACAATCCATTTTCCATCTGGGAAGCCATCCATTGGCGTTATGCCCCGACCCGATTCTGTGACTCAGGCGGAAGTTATGCGACGCCTTTCAGCTCTTCGCTTTCATGACATAGATGACCCCAACACATACGTAGCACGTGCATTGCAAATTCACGCGAAGGTGGATGCTGCATCATTACCCATAGACGACAAGATGCTGATCGATCATATGGTAGCTGGTTTGCCTTCGACCTATATGCCTTTTAAGGCTCTCAGTTGACCCTAACATGACCCTCGAAGTTTTTCATAGTCAGTTGAGCATCGTGTTCAACAATATTTCATGTGGACACTCATCTGGCGTCGCCTCTTGCATCACTACTATGCCAACTCGGATACAACCTTCTCCGTCTGGTAGCCAAGAGTGCTCTGGGGTAACCTGTTACAATTATGGTGGCCGCGGGCATGTCAGGTCTGTTTGTACTTCTAAGTGTTTTTCTCCAGCATCCGGCACCTCCAACGTTCGCGGTCCCCAGCCACTGCCTCCACCTAACGTACGTACCCCACATCCTAAACATAAATCTCACAAGCGTGATCGCAAAGCCAAGGGGCAGAAATCTGCAGCAAACTGTGTTGGCCTCCCAAAGCAAGAATGGATAGTGGATACTGGCATCTCCTTCCATGTCATTAAGGACAAGAGATTCTTTACATCTATGCAGAGCTGCCATAGAGATATTCACACTGCAAACCCCAGAAAAACCATTACCGAGACTGGTATAGGAATCGCGAGTGTCCCGTTAACCACTGAGTCAGTTTTAACTTTACATGGTGCACTTTATGCCCCTCATGCAAGCTTTAACCTTGTATCTAAGAGTTATTTAACCAAACAGGGATATACTTTTGGTCTTTTGGTCAATAACTTCTGAACAATATGTACCCGTGGCTGCACTGGAGGAGGTCGCAGATCTCCCTTTCCTGCCAGTCTTATATCAAACTTCACCCGTTTGCCAAACGGCGCATCCCTTTCATTCCCTCGTAGTTTCTTACCTGGACGTCCATAATGCCTTAGGGCATCCGTCGAGTAAAAAGATCGCCAAAGCACTAAAGCATGGCAGTATCCGTGGACTACAGAGCTTTACAATTCCCTCTGAGATCATGCCATATGTTCCATGCCTAGAGGCAGGGACGACTAATGCACCTCATAGAATGTTCGACACCCAACAGTCTACCTGCCCTATGTATCTCCCCCATGTGGACACAGTCGGTCCCATGCCAGTTACCTCTGCTTATGGTTACAAATACCTTTTGATCGCCGTGGATAACTATACCTGTAAGAAATTTGTGTACTCTTTATCTACTAAGGCAGAGGTACCGCAAGCCTCGATAAATTACAACGATCGACAGGAAACCGACTGCTCCACATAAGATCTGACAGCGGCACGGAATTCACCAACAACGAGTTAGCTGAATTTTATGGTACAGAGGGGATAATGCAACAGTTTACCATACCTGAGAACCCCCAGTCAAATGGTGTTGCAGAAAGGGTGGTCCGCTCCATATGTGATGGAATAAGAGTCCTGCTTGCCTCTTCCAATGTTTCCCACCAGTATTGGGATCTTGCAGCGGCAATGGCAGCGTACTTGAACTCTTTACCAAGAACAGAACAAACGCTATCGTTGGAAGAGTTATGGTCTGGAAAAAGACCCACCTTCAAACATCGAGCACCATTTGGGTGTCTTGTGTACTATTTTATTTCCAAATCACAACGATCCAAGCTCCAAGCGCATTTGAAGCGTGGGATCTTTATGGGATACTCAGCATCGTCCCCAGGGTACCTCATCTATTCACTTGAGAAATCCAAGTTGCTACGTGCTCGATCTGTGCTTTTCTTTCCTGATACATTATCTGAAATGACTGCGTCTCACGAACCGCTGTTCACAATTCCCTCAATGCCACAACTTACTTAGGATTCTCCCCCGTTGGAGGTCCCCGAAATTGATGATACAGACCTCGTTAACAGGCAGTTCTCACCCATTTCCATTTCGGCCCTCGAGGAGACACTTCAACAGCCACCCAAGTGAATGACACGTTAATTTCTACGCCACCAGCTTCACCTGTGCCATCCTTGGAATAACCTCTACAGAGGGATAAACCTTCGACTTACCCTCATCAGCTGAGTCTCCCCCTCCTCCTGAGTTGCGAAGATCCCAAAGAGTTAAAGAGAAGGCGGAAAAACAAACTGTTTTGTACCCTCCTAACGTAAATCTTGCCAGACCCGAGGACGTTCCTTTAACAAGAGCAAGCACTCTCTTCCCCACAACATCGTCAATGGAAAGAGGCAATGTAGAGTGAGTTAGATTCGCTTCATCTCCACCAAGTTTGGGATTTGGTTCCTAAGCCCCCCCCCCCAATACTAAAATCCCAAAGACCAAATGGGTATATTGTATAAAGTGCAACACTGATGGATCCATCTCCAGTTTCAAGGCAAGGTTGGTCGCAATCGGCTCATCACAGGTATATGGCAGCCAATACGAACTGACGTTTTCACCTGTGATAAGAATGGAATTGTTACAACTACTGTTCGCAGTGGCAGTCAACACAGTCATGTCATTGCATCAGTATGATGTGAAATGTGCATATTTGTATATATGTAATGCCACCCAAAGGACTACCAGTCTGTACAGATGAAGTGTGCAAACTTTGCAAGTCCCTGTATGGACTAAAGCAAAGTGGCAGATGTTGGTACATGAAATTGTGTCAACTCCTCCTTCGCCTAGAGTTCACACCCTCACGAGCAGATGATAGCCTCTTCATCTACAACGATGGCAGATGTTCAATCCTTCTCGTCGTGTATGTGGATGACATCGTCACTGGCACTAATGATGTTCAACGCATAACTTCCCTAGTGGATATTTTTCGAAGTGATATTGAATTGGTGGACCTCTGAGATGTTCGTCATCTTCTGGGCATGCGAGTGAGCCATGATGGTAACTCCATACAATTGTCTCAGGCCCACTACATCCAGCATGTCATCCAAGAGTACCAGCTGCAGAATGTCAAGCCCATGAGCATCCTCTCAACCCACACGTAAATTTGGATGAAGCAGAAGATGTTCAACTGTTTACCAATCTCTTTTGGGATCATTAACGTACATAATGACCTGTACTCGCCCGGATATAGCAAATGCAATTATGAGATTGTCGTCATATGCCAGATCTCCTACTCATTCTGCATATGACAGCACTCAAAGTTGTGGCAGCTTATATAGCACATACCTGTGAAATATCACTGAGCTTCGTTCAATCGACTGATCCTTTGTGTGCATACACTGATGCCAGCTGGAGCGTTACCCCACAAAGTAAAGGATATTATGGTGTTCTCATTAAGATGGGCAAAAACACGCTCAGTTGGTGTTCAAAGAAACAGCGTCTTGTCGCCCTCAGCAGTTGTGAGGCCGAAGTGATTGCTATATCCGAGTGCGTGAATCCTTTCCGATGGTTACGGGACCTGATTACTCAAATTGGACAGGGACAGGGGGATTATATCACCTTTCCAAAGACTATATATACAGATTCAACATCTGCCATCGCATGTCCAAATCTGCTATCCGGATTAAGTGCATTGGGATCCAAAAGTAGAACGAGGCACATTCTAAGATTGCATAATTTTATCTCGTGCAAAATCGATCTCCAGAATGTGGTACTCACTACTGCCCATCCTCAGACATGCTGGCAGATGTATTCACGAAACCATTACCTGCCCCTGCATTACATAAAATTTGGGACCACTTGTCTTTGTCCCAGCGGGACGGTAAAGTCAATTAGTTCATTTTTTTTTGTAAGTATACATATATGTATACTTTTTTATATATTCGCTACTTTCAGTTTTAGGGGTGCCACCCTTGTGGCATTTACTTGAACTAAGTAGGATTCACAGTAGTTAAAACATGGCTTTTATAACACAGAACACCAATTCCAGATAACATTCTCTCATAATAGTTATTAGAATGAATTTTTATCCTAAACAGTCATCTATTTTTTAGTTTAAAAATGGAAGGATCCTACTTTCGCTGTCATTTTTTCAAAAAAAAAAACCCCAGCGCCCTCTATATTCACTGAAAGTAGCGAATAGCCGAACTTGTTAGTTCTTTTTGTGCGCATTACATTAGCCGGGATGAAAGGTGTTCTAAACGCCAGATGTACTTTTTATAGTACAATCTTTTTTTGTGTAATGTTTACTTAAAGACTGAAAAGTTTCGGCATGGCATTTCTAACTCTATTGACAATTTTAAATATTCTTTTGACTATGGTGCCCGGCACGAGAGAAAAAGGAAACTGGCGCACGTGTAAATGAATAAAACTCGTTCAACCATTCAGAAACTGACTGGTAACCAGGTATTACTTACACCTGGCATCAGTAGTAAGTAGTGCATTGATACCTGTCCGTTTCTGATTGGTTGAACGAGTTTTATTGATTAACACATGCGCCAGTTTCCTTTTTCTTTCATGCCGGGCACTATAGTTTGTACTAATCTACATATTATTCTAATATATTACTGAGCTCCGTATAAGAGTCACGTGACTATTCATTTTATTAGATATACCAATAAACTAGTAAACATACATACAGGGTGTCTCAGAATTCATTGTACAGTCTTCTAGGGGAGTTAGTATGGGTGATTCTAAGCAAAAAAGTTCATATAAACATGGGTCCGAATTTGAACGATAACTGAGATATGAACAGAAATAAAAATGCTGCCACCAAGATCAACAAGTTAATAACTCAGGTTCTGTAAAGCCTAGATTAATGAAATTTGGGGGAATAACAGGGTACATAAGACTGTCTATTCCGTTAAAATTTGATCGAATTCCAACAAGAAGTTTTCGAGTTACTCATTCAACATCATAACACGTGTTAAATTTTGACTGTGTCCTTCAGTTCATTTTCCGAGTTGAAGTGCTTCCCTTTGAGATGTTTTTTAGCAGGCCAAACAGAAGGAAGTCATAGAGCGACATGTCCGGTCTGTAAGGCAGATGCTCGAGCTGCTCCCATTTGAAGTTGTGCAGTATACTTTTATGTGACCTTGGCGGCATGTGGACGACTGTTATCTTGGAACACAATCGTGGAAGCCCAGGCCGTTTGCTCTTGATGAATATTTGCCAGTTTAACCCCTTCCACAGTCAGAAATCTGATAATGCCTCTTTGCTCCTCACTCGTCAAATTTTTCAATGTGAATGCCATGATTTCCTCACATGCTGCCACTTCAATTGGACAGAATCACAACTGCGTCATGTGAGAGCGGCTCGTACATGCGCACAACCAGGCCGTACACTTTGTTTTCTTCCCTAGATGCCGCACTATGTTATCCCAAAGTGGCATAGTCAAATTCCAACCACTTTGGTTTTCCAAAGTGCCGTACCTTTTAGTTTGAACATCCCTCGTACAAAAATCCGCAGATAGGTGACGCTGTAATACACAAACATATTTCATGTGTTTTATCAATGTGAAAAACATAATAAAATATGCTTCATATGACGGAATTCTTTTTACAGCTGCAACGGTGTTCTGCTGGTTCTGGTAGAACAATTTTGCCTGTAGTGTTTTTTCAGGCAACGTAGGCATGATGTGCAGAGCAGTAACAAATGCTCATGCATAATCCATCATCTTTTTATCCGAAGAATAATGCTAATAGGCATGCGCTGTAACGTACATGATGTTTCACACTTTTACAGCTTTTTGCATTTGCTTTAACGCAGTTTTCAAAATAATTAACGCGGTTTTCAAAATATCTAACTCGGTTTCCAAAATATTTAACGCAGTTTTCAAAATAGTTAACGCAGTCTTTCTAAAATATTTAACGCAGTTTCATTGAAATTAACGCAAGTTTCATTAGAATTATTATAATTTTTAGAAAATTTAAAAAAAATTTTGAGTAAAATTTATTTAATTTTTACTGCTTTTTAAAATGTTTTTAGCATCGTTGAAATGAGTTAACAGCATAAACAGATTGTTTATAAACTTTTTATAGAACTCACAATGTATTAGTAAAAGTTTACTGAATTTACAAACTACCAGACTCCACAGTATGTATACAAAAATTACAATTTATTGTAAAATATTAAAAAAAATAAAGAAATGCTATTAAAAACGTAAGTTACTGTAAATAAGTAGAATATTTAATGAATTTATAAAACTTTTTTTTTTTATTATTATCATGTTGTTACTGTAATTATTCAAGACAATGATGATTGGCGAGAATAAGCATATATAATTACAATTCTTACTTATAATTTACTGTAAAAAATATGACAAAATGAAAAACCATTACTTAAAGCAAAAAAAAAAAAAGATTATATGTAATTTAAATCTTAAAATGTGGCTAAGTTATTTCATTGTATAAAAATTTGGTATGACTCTTAGTGTACAAAAAATGATTTTTTTTATTTACTGTAAAAGAAATTATTTATGCTGTTATAAACCAACTCTGTTTATGCTGTTTACTCATTTAAACGACGCTAAAATTATTTTAAAAAGCAATAAAAATTAAATAAATCT
>JAHWFO010092920.1:443487-491313 GCA_023313115.1 Rhysida immarginata | reverse complement strand
GGAGAATGATCACAATAATATGTATCATCCACAGGGCCTACTGCAATAATATCAGATTGCTTTTGCACGTAGCCATACAAAAGGACACCGTTATGGTTATGGCATCTTGAATTCCAGTGCGAGTGCTTAGCGTTCAGGTCTCCCGCCATAATAACGGGAATATTCCCGGAAAACAGCTCGTCGAGCTCCTTGGCATCGAATTTATGCTTGGGCGCATTATATAGAGCCACTAGTTTCACTTCTCCCAGTGTGGCATCAGTAATGATAGCAGAGGCAGCTTCCATTCCCATATAGTCTCGGGTTGGTTCCTCCCGATGATGAATGCCTTTCTTAATAATAATTGCTGACCCACCTGACGGGGACTTTACTGTAGTGGGAAGAATTCTGTCTTTACGATAGACACAGTAACCAGGTAGCCTGAAGTCGCGGTCTGGCCTTAAGTGTGTCTCACATAGAAATGCTATGTCTATATCCCATTGGGTTAGGAAGTTGTACAACTCAATACGCCTCCGGGGGACCCCCCTGGCGTTCCATATTACGCAACGAAGTTTACCTCGATTTGTAATAGAATAACATCGATCAGCCATACTGTCAGTGTTTATTCGTAAGTATTCCACTCATCAGTGGCATTTTCTTGCCCAGTTCGTTTAACAAATTGCATACACTGCCAATTTGTTTATACATTTCTTGAAAATCATTCACGTTAATGCTCTTATCTTGTTTGGAGACCATTGAGGCATAGGAAATCTCCGAGGACACTTTAGCACTTTGCACTCTCCTGACTTGCGGATATTTAGGACATTTTGTGTAACTGGAGGTGTGTTGTCCATTACATCGAATACATTTTGGGGGATCTTGTCCCTTTATATTTGGGCAGTCTTTTGACTGATGATCTTTAGCACATTTGTTACAGCGAGGGGCTTCAGTACACCCTAGAGATATATGGCCAAATCGCAAACAATTATAACATTGTAGAGGTTTCTTATTACCTCGAAACATTTCTACACTGACAGCTAAGGGCCCTATGCGGGTCACATTTTTAAGTGTCTTATTGTGTTCAGTGTTTGATAACAGAACCAGAATCATGGGCATATCAATTGATCCTTTGGCTTTTTTAAGCCTAATCACTTTCTCAGGGAAGTAGTTGGCCTTTTTCAGGTCTTCATTAAAATCGTTAAGGTCATAGGTCACGTCTACATTTCGTATAACGTATTTGAGGACTTTTTCCGATTTAAGTTGATGATGCTGAATTTTTAGCACGTTATCAGCCTTAATGCCAGACACCAATTTACTATGAGTTTCCTCATCATGACACCTTATTTTGATCGTCTCTGCTCTGCCTGTGTGTACAGTAATTAGATTAATCGCCACATGCTTTTGAATCTCGCCCAGGATTTGCTTGATTGGCTGACCGTGAGTACGTATTATGATTGGCGGAATATAGGAGCTGCTCTTGGTATTTGGCTTTTCAACATTTTTTCGCTGTTCGGACTTGCTTTCTCGAAAAGCAACAGCGATTGTATCATTTATATCAACAACATCCTTAATGTTGTCAATTTTCAACCCTTTTTTAGCCTTTTTAGATTTTGCAGGTATCCATTTATCCGTATCATTGTATAGCCGTTTGCGATTTGTACTAATCGGGTCTTTGCCATCGTTATCGTTACTCCCTAAGCCGGAGGGGATAATTTCCATAGGCTGAGGATTCACATTCTCACAAGAGTCTCTTAGATAGTCAGAAGTTACACCAGTAGGCTGATTACCTTTCATTGACAGAGCAGAGAATTGATCTTTGAGGAACTGCTCCAACTTATTAAAGTTCTTGTTGGCTTCATTACGTGCTGCAGATATTTCAGCATTCATATTAGCAATTTTATCGTGGATTTCAGCAATGTTCCCTTTTAGTGACTCGACTTTTCCTTGTAATTTATCATACTTAGTGCACATTTCTTGGCGCATAACCTCTAGCTTATCCTTAATTATAGCATCAAAAGCTTCAAATCTGTAATCTTTACAGGCATCTTTATATATCTCGCCATATGTATATTTACCATCACTTGTTTTTTGGCTTGCAATGCCACTTAATGCTTTGCCTGAGTCTGGCATTATGATAAATTTTATAATTATGAGTAAAGAATAGTAAGACTGCTAGCCCTGAAAAGGGCTTTTCCAGAATAAGATCTGTAGAAAAAACAGCCTTAAGGAATAGGATATAAAACAAAACCGCTGACCTTAAAAGAGTGTGCCTTCAATTAACATTCCTTCTCCAATCTATACCATCTATGAGTAGCTCGAACCCGTGTGATCCTGTGATTGCTCCTGATGAAAGTTTGGTTGAATTACAGAGAATATATATAAGGGCCAGAGTGGCCATTATCCAATAAAAAGGTACAAATGTAAATTACAAAATAAAAAAAAAGACGAATGGGGGAAAAACAGTCTCTTAACGTCAGAAGCGCGGACCTAGTAGAGATACTTCCTCCTGGTCGCGAACAATCGATACCGAATGCCGATTATTAAAATTACAATGAATAAAATCAAAGAAAGTAAAAGATAAACGATGATACAAAATTAAGAAATATAGAAAATTAACTTGACTCTTTAAGCAATTTGATAAGTGTCGAATCTCCTATCGGGCCTGCGTCTCCGTTTAGTAACAGGTCGGGGTCCTTCTTGGAAATCTCCAACTAGGGTTTTTCCTAGGAAAAATTATTCGAACAAATGAATACTCGATTTTTTTTAATCTATCGATATTTTATTCGATAAGTAAATATCGAATAAATAATGATTAATCGAATAAAAATACAAATTCGCTAATAGTTTTTTATTTTATTGAACAAAATCATCAATTACACGAATTTTATAGAGAACAAATTACAAAATCTAAATTTTAAAAACTATTGTTCACAAATTCCAGTATTTAACATCTAAGCTCTGTAAAAAATGCCAGAAATTCGATTCCTTGTCGGTGAAATAATTCTTCCTGCTTGAGAAAATAAACATTCTGACGGAACAGAGGTTGAAATTAAGCTAATATATTTTTTTGCAATACTATAAACATTGGGATAGATGAATTCCAAAGCCTATGCCTAACCGTACCTGGATGGTTGTCATATTTTCATCCCCCTCAAAGTAATTTGAAAATTTGATTACTCGATTTTTTTATTCGAAAAAAAAAAATATCGGTTATTTAGTCGATTTTTTTTTCACGATTTATTCGATTAGTTTGGAAAAACCCTATCTCCAACGTCTCAGGTCGGGGTCCTTTTTAGCAGCATCTGTAGGAAAAAAAATATACATATAATAATTTGAAACTATACACTAAAAATTACAAAAGCATGCAAAATAATAATAATAATTCAGAATGGTCAAAATTCATAGTGTCCCAAAAGTATTGATCGTGGTGACGATGAATTAACTAAGCTATAAAAAATAATCTCATATTAAACGAACAGCTTCCATTATTATTAAATAAATAAACGTCGTTTTCTAATAATACGATCATTATTAATGACTCTGGACAAGTAATAATAGTCTTATACGTATGTACAGTTTATCCTACTTGTTAAAATACAAATAAAATTGTTATTTCTATGTGTACTCAAGCAAACACAAGGTAATATGAATTTCAGATCAAAAAAGATTGCATACCTTATGTGATTATTCCGTAGGAATAAGAAAACAGCAATTTCTTAAAGAGAAATAAATATTGTTAATATGATGTGAAAATAGAATCCCACAAAATAAGTGTTAAAAAGTTACACCAAAATACAAATAACTATATTGAAACATATATAATAGTAAGTTATAACTTACTTTTTTTCTTGGAGAAACAAAAAAGCAAGAAGCGAGCGTAGATGTCAATCTTCAATAGTCGATCAGAGACGTTTGTAAAAGGCGCGCTTTCAGTCAAATTAGATCAGAGGCGCTTACTTTAACGGTCTCTGAATTAGATGCTGCATTGCTCTTCTGCGCATTTTTACTGCGCACATACGTCAATTAGTGAACATCTAATAATGGATCGCCATTTTATACGAGCCATGAGTAAAATTATATTACGATTTCCCAACGAATACCAAACGTAGGAATTACTTAACATCTAACCGTTATCTAACCGAACACTTTAATAACAAGATCTGAACATTTCCATTCTCAGCTCTTACGGTTTACCAACCTAAATACCAGTTTCCAACGGAAATATAACATATGAGTGCTAGCTGGGTTGCGTTAAAGCAAATGCAAAAAGCTGTAATACGTGCAAAAAAATACCATTTTTGTTGAGCGCCATCTAGTGGTGAATATTTGTACTAAAATTTTTTATATAATAAATGTCAAGTGCATCATTTGAATTATCTGTAGTTTAAATTTTATCTCATTTGGACCAATAGAACGCATTGTATAGCCCTCTGAAGTAGGAAACTTATTTCTTCCTAACCCTGTACTAGCCCAGATGACTATGTTATAAAAGAGGGCTAGACATAATAACTATGCGAATATCAGAATATGATAAAATCATTCGTAGATATTTAAATAAAATTGTTTGAGATCTATGATATTATCAGTTTGACTATTGAACTGTAAGTCAATAAAATCCAGCAAACAATCCAGGACTTTAATAATTTTAATATCTGTGACAGACTTTGAGATGATTATCTTATTAAATTTAGTTTTGTTCAAAGTCATGCCCTATTTTGAATACCAGATTTCCAACCACTTTATATATAGGTATTTTGTTTTTTTAATATTTTCAAAATCTTTAGTATCAAAAGATTTATAAAAGATATCATTTATGTAACTTAGAAGGTTTAAATTAAACATATGAGATCCATCGAAAATGTTGAAATGTCAAATAGAAGAGGGCCGACGGCTGATCCTTGTAATACTTCTCTCGATGAATCGACAATGTCTGTAGTATTTCCTAAAATTATATTAGTTCGATCTGAGTGACAGTCGTTGATCAGGGATAAATAAGGATCAATCACCCGCATGGCTTGTAAGTCATGAATGCTGGTTTACAATGCTCCCTCCATATTACGGGACTCTACATAACGCCAAATTTATAACGGTAAGTCCATATAACGAAGTTTTTATTTTCCAGAAAAAACTTCGTTATATGGACTTGCCATTTTCTAAATTTGGTGTTATGATAGTGCCGTTATATATAAGGGGCACTGTATTTTGTGTGTAGTTCAATTTAAGCTGATTACAAGCACACAACATGAATGCCATTAGGTGACCAGCAAGATCTCTGGACCTAAATTCTATAGAGAACTTTTGGGGGATTCTAGTAAGAAATGTTTATCCTGACCAAGGACAGTTAGCTTTGAAGAATTAAAAAAACAAATCCTTGACACATGGTATAACATAGATCCAACAGTCATTCATACATTACTGACAAGTATTTCAAATCAAGTATTGGATGTGATTAAATCTAATGGTGGTCCAATAAGATATTAAAAATAAAAGATCATCAATATATAATTTTTTCTGAAAATATTTTTTGTTTATATTTATGGGACAGAAATTTTTTCTGTCTTTGAGAAAAATCAATACAATTTTACAGAATCTTCTATATCTATATATATATATAAAGAAGGATGTTTGTTTGTTTTTTATACAAATCTACAGTTTTATTCAGATCTTGATGAAATTTTGCATACTTGACCTTCAAAGCATGAGGAAGGTCACTGTCTACCTCAGATATTGGAAAAATAATAATTATCGATAAAAAATGGATATTCATGGTTATGGCAGAGCATATTAATGAGAAATATCTCATGACCAACAATGCAAAGCAAAGTTTGTGCAACAATAGGTAACAACAATGGTGTCAACAAGCAATACACAAACACTCTGCAAGGACCAACAATATATATCTCATAACCAACAATGAAACGGAAAATTTATTCAATATACATAAGGTTGAAATTGGAACAATGCATAGAATTCCTGTTACTCAGGCTTTTCTTAGAAAAGATAGATCTTAGTTATTAATAATATCTTGAAAATCTTTAAAAATGATCAGTAACTGGAGATAATGGAGAGTTAGCAGACAATTGAGAAAGAGTGGAAAGACGGCAGACGAAGCACTCCATTTGCTCCATATGGTAAGCAAGAAAATAGAAAAATCGGCGACTGCTAAATACACAAATAGATGAATGGCCAAGTTTTGCTTCAAGACATCAGTAGAAGAGTGGAATTGCAACAACATCAACTGTACAAGAAATTATTTAGACTAGCAGTGGCATCCTTGGAGAGGTCCATCCATTGTAAACCTTTAAAAAATTTTTTTCCAATTTTCATTAAGAATTTTTACTGTATTAATTCTAAGCGTTTTAATGTTTTTATTTTTAAGATAATGCAAAATTTAATCAAAAAAAAAGAAAGTCCGAGCCACGCTGGGGTTATCACCTAGCTTATTTGGTAGCACATCAGATCCAAACATTTCCTAAAAATACATTTTGACTATATTCTGTGGGATTGTGTATATTTTGGTAACCGAGATGACGATAATGCGATGACTGAACGTTCGTTTCCAAGAATTATTAATAATGAGCATAAAATGATGATGCAGTGACAGAACATTAATAACGCAGCGTCTATTCTTGAGGCAAAAGAGTCAAGCGTGTCTCCCTTGAGCTCCCTATCAAACATCCAACGACTGGCAAAAATTTATGTGTCTGGAAAGGAAAGAGAAAGAACGAGTATTGGTCAGAGAAACTCTGCAACTAAAACAGAAAAAGCTATACGGGCATTTGAAAGATCTGAACAATGACAGTTTCGAAGAGAGCAGGAGCTTCTACGTCAAAAGCAAGAAAACCTTGAGTCTAAAGTATCTGTTGATGGTCCACAGTGGTGAGGCAAGTCAAGAAGAGTTTAGATAAAGTCGCGGTATCACTTAGACTTCCTGTTTTTTGTATTTTTAGTAGAATGGATAATCCCTTTGCTCTGTGTTGTATTGATTGAGTTATTATTTAATCAATTGGAAGTTATAATTTAATTTTTTGAGATTGTTTTCTTTACCTACAAGTGTAATTATCCCGAGCAACGCCAGTAACTTTGCTAGTCTATCTCTCTCTCTCTCTCTCTCTCTCTCTCCCTTTGCTATATATATAAAGAAGGATGTTTGTTTGTTTGTTTGTTTTTTATACAAATCTACAGTTTTATTCCGATCTTGATGAAATTTTGAATACTTGACTTTTAAAGCATGAGGAAGGTCACTGTCTACCTCAGACTTCAAAAAAATAATAATTATCGATGGAAAATCGATATTCATGGTTATTGCAAGGCATATTAATGAGAAATATCTCATGACCAACAAAGCAAAGCAAAGTTTGTGCAACAATAGGTATTAACAATGGTGTCAACATGCAATGCACCAACACTAGGCAGGGATCAACAATTTATGAAAGGCAAAGTTTGTGCTATTCAATGCATAGAATTCAGGCTTTTCTTAGAAAAAAGGTCTTAGTACCTAACAATTTCTTGAAAATCTTTAAAAATGATCAGTAACTGGAGATAATGGAGAGTTAGCAGACAATTGAGAAAGAGTGGAAAGACGACGGAGGAAGTACTCCTTTAGCTCCGTGCTGTATTGAGCAAATGGTAAGCATGTCAATAGAAGAATCGGCGATCGCTAGACTATTCAAAGAGATGAATGCCCAAGTTTTGATTCAAGACACGAGAGAAGAAATGGATATGCAACAACATCAAGTGTATATCTAAAGTAAGATCACGTTAGTAGGAAATTATTCAGACTAGCAGTGGTCCATCCATTGTGAGCCTTTAAAAATTTTTTTTTCAAATTTCCTTTAAAAATTTTCACTGTATAATTCTAAGCGTTTGCATGTGTTTATTTTTAAGATATTTCAAAATTTATTCCAAAAAAAAAGTGTGAGCCATGCCGGGGTTATCACCTAGCTTATCACTTTCCTATATTCTGTTGGAAAGTGTATATTTTGAAAACTGAGATGCTGATAATGCGATGACTGAACGTTCGTTTCCAAAAATTATTGATAATGAGCATAAAGTGAAGATGCAGTGAGAGAACATTAATAAGCCAGCGTCTATTGATTAGGCATAGGAGTCACGTGTGTCTCTCTTGAGCTCCCTATCAAACGTCCAGACGACTGCAAAAATGTATGTGTCTGGAAAGGAAATAGAAACAACGAATATTGGTCAGAGAAACTCATCAACTAAAACAGAAAAAGCTATACGGGCCTTTGAAACATCTGAACAACGGGAGTTTCGATTAGAGCAATAGGGTATAATAGCTTCCACGTGAAGGGCAAGAAAAACTTGAGTCTAAAGTATGTGGTGATGCTCCGCAGTGGTGAGGCAAGTCAAGAAGAGTTTAGATAAAGTCCCGGTATATCACCTAGATTTCCTTTTTTTTTCATAGAATGGATAGTCCCTTTGCTCTGTGTTGTATTGATTGAGTTATCATTTAACCAGTTGGGAGTTATAATTAATTTTTTGAAATTGTTCTCTTTACATACAAGCGTAACTATCCCGGGCAATGCCGGGTAATTCTGCTAGTCTTCTATATATATAACTAGCAGAGGACCCGGCGTTGCCCGGGATAAGTACGCTTATAGGTAAACAGAACAACCTCAAAAAGCTAAATTAAACCTCCAAATTGGTTAAATCAGGAAGGGACTACAATATTCTAAAGAAATGGTGAAGGGACTATCCATTCTAAGGAAAATCCGAAAGACAGGAATTTACCTCTTCACTGAAAAAATCCATTCTAGGTGATATACCGGGACTTGATATACCGAAAAAAATTTTTTTTAAGGCTCACAATGGATGGACCTCTCCAAGGATGCCTTCTAGTCTAAATAATTTTTTACTCACTTAATCTTACTTTAGATGTACACTTGATGTTGTTGCAATTTCCTTTCTTCTTTCCATGTCTTGAAGCAAAAATTGGCCATTCATCACTTCGTGTAATGTAGCGGTCGCCGATTTTTCTATTTCCTAGCTTACCATTTGCTCAATACAGCACGGAGCTGAAGGAGTGCTTCCTTTATCTTTCACTCTTTTTCAATGGTCTGCTAACTCATTATCTCCAGTTACTGATCATTTTTAAAGATTTTCAAGAAATTGTTAAGTACTAAGAATTCTCTTTTCTAAGAAAAGCCTGAATAACAGGAATTCTATATTGCACAAACTTTGCCTTGCATTGTTGGTCATGAGACATATATTGTTGATCCTTGCACAGCGTTGGTGCTTTGCTTGTTGACACCATTGTTGATACCTATTGTTGCACAAACTTTCATTTGCATTGTTGGTCATGAGATATATATTGTTGGTCCGTGCAGAGTGTGTGTGAATTGCGTGTTGATACCATTGTTGATACTTATTGTTGCAAAAACTTTGTCTTGCATTGTTGGTCATGAAATATTCCCCATTAATATGCCCTTCCATAACCATGAATATCGATAATTATTATTTTTCCGAAATCTGAGGTAGACAGTGACCTTCCTCATGGTTTGAAGGTCAAATATGCAAAATTTCATCAAGATCGGAATAAAACTGTAGATTTGCATAAGAAACAAACAAACATCCTTCTTTATATATATATAGATTAACAATATATATCTCATGACCAACAATGTAGCGCAAAGATTGTTCAATATATATAAGGTTAAATTTGGAACAATGCATAGAATTCCTGTTATTCAGGGTTTTCTTAGAAAAGTGAGTTCTTAGTACTTAACAATTTCTTGAAAATCTTTAAAAATGATCAGTAACTGGAGATAATCGAGAGTTATCAGACAATTGAGAAAGAGAGGAGAGAAGACTGAGGAAGCACTCCTTTAGCTCCGTGCTGTATGAGCAAATTTTAAGCAGGTAAATAGAAGAATCAGCGACCACTAGACTACGCAAAAAGATGAATGGCCAAGTTTTGCTACAAGACTTCGAAAGTCGAGATTGCAACAACATCAAGATTAAGAAATTATTTAGGCTAGCAGCGGCATACATGGACAGGCCCATCCATTGTGAACATTTAAAATTTTTTTCCGAATTTTCATTATGAATTTTTACTGTAATTAATTCAAAGCATTTTCATGTGTTTATTTTTAAGATATTGCAAAATTTAATCATAAAAACAGTCCCAGGCACACCCGGGGTTATCACCTACCTGATTTGGTAACACAACAGATCCAAACATTTCATAAAAATACATTTTGACTATATTCTTTGGGAATGTGTTTAGTTTGGAAACCGAGATAATGATAATGTGACGATTGAACCTTTGTTTCCAAGAATCATTAATAAGGAGCATAAAATGATGATGCAGTGGCAGAACATCAAGAAAGCAGCATCTATTGATGAGGCAAAGGAGTCACGCGTATCTCTCTTGAGATCCCTATCAAACGTCCAGACGACTGGTAAAAATTTGTGCCTGGAAAGGAAAGAGAAAGAACGAGTATTGGTCAGAGAAACTCTGCAACTCAATTAGATAAGTTTCAATTTGTAACAATGCATAGAATTCCTGTTATCCAGACTTTTCTTAGAAAAGGGAGTTCTTAGTATCTAACAATTTCTTGAAAATCTTTAAAAATGATCAGTAACTGGAGATAATGGAGAGTTAGCAGACTATTGAGAAAGAGTGGAAAGACGACAGAGGAAGCACTTCTTTAGCTCCGTGCTGTATTGAGCAAATGGTAAGCAAGTAAATAGAAGAATCGGCGACCGCTAGACTACACAAAGTGATGAATGGCCAAATTTTGCTTCGAGACATCGAGAGCAGAGTGGGAATTGCAACAACATCAAGTGTACATCTAAAGTAAGATTACGTGAGTAAGAAATTTTAGACTAGCAGTGGCGTCCTTCGAGAGGTCCTTCCATTGTGAGCCTTTAAACATTTTTTTTTCGAATTTTCATTAAGGATTTTTACTGTATTTATTCTAAGCGTTTTCATGTGCGTTATTTTTAAGATATTGCAAAATTTAATCCAAAAATAAAGGAAAAAAAAACGTCCGAGCCGTGCTGGGGTTATCACCTAGCTTATTTGATAGCACATCAGATCCAAACATTTCATAAAAAAACATTTTGACTATAGTCTGTCTGAATGTATGTGAATATTTTGGAAACTGAGATGCTGATAATGCGATGATAGAACGTTCGTTTCCAAGAATTATTAATAATGAGCATAAAATGATGATGAAGTGACAGAACATCAATAAGGCAGCATCTATTGACGAGGCAAAGCAGTCACGCGTGTCTCCCTTGAGATCCTTATCAAAAATCCAGACGACTGGCAAAAATTTATGTCCCTGAAAAGGAAAGAGAAAGAACGAGTATTGGTCAGAGAAACTCTGCAACTAAAACAGAAAAATCTATACAGGCATTTGAAACATTTAAACAATGGGAGCAACAGGGTATAAGCGCTTCTACGTCAAGGGCAAGAAAAACTTGAATCTAAAGTATTTGGTGATGCTCCGCAGTGGTGAGATAAGTCAAGAAGAGTTTAGATAAAGTCCCAGTATATCACCTAGAATTCCTGTTTTTCGTATTTTTCGTAGAATGGATAGTCCCTTTGCTCTGTGTTGTATTGATTCAGTTAATATTTAAACAATTGGGAGTTATAATTTAATTTTTTGAGATTTTTCTGTTTACCTACAAGTGTAATTATCCCGGGCAATGCCGGGTACCTCTGCTAATATCTATATATTGGGGCATAAGTCATGGCAACTATTTTTTTTCTTGAAGATACCAGTCTAGTTGGAAAATGTGATATACAGACGAAAGGACAAGGTGTTAACTACATGTGTGGACAATGAATAGCACTGAAATATCGTAACACAATAATTTATTACGGTAGTAGACAGGGCTTTATGGCCTTCATGGTGCAAAAGAATGACAACGCAGTACACATAAAGTTGGCATGGCAAACCTGGGCCTAAAGACCCTCAAAGTAGTCCCCTGCTACTGTCACCACACGCTGCCAATGATGTGGGAGCCTCAGCATTTGCCGCACCATGTGTGAATCGGGTCACCTGTTGGCGCACAGCATTAGAGTGTGTAGGGCAGCTACTGCGACGTTGGGAATGGGAAGAATTGGGGCACCCACCGTACTCTCCCGACATTTCGCCCTGTGACTTTTATCTCATTCGCAAGATTAAGGAACCATTACGTGGTAGGCGGTTTGCAACACGAGAGGACATTGCTAATGCTGTGCGCCAACAGGTGACCCGATTCACACATGGTGCGGCAAATGCTGAGGCTGATGGTATTCAGCGCCTCCCACATCGTTCTCAGTGTGTGGTGACAGTAGCAGGGGACTACTTTGAGGGTCTTTAGGCCCAGGTTTGTCATATCAACTTTATGTGTAGTGTGTTGTCATTCTTTTGCACTGTGAAGGCCATATTACCTTGCATACTACCGTAATAAATTAGTGTGTTACGATATTTCAGTGATATTCATTGTTCACACATGTAGTTAACACCTTGTCCTTTCGTCTGTATATGTCACATTTTCCAACCGGACTGGTATCTTCAAGAAAAAAAATAGTTGCCATGACTTTTGCCCCAACCCTCGTATATAAAGAAGGATGTTTGTGGGTTTGTTTGTGCATATTGGTTGGTTTGGTTTGGTTTGTTTGGTATTAACGTCCTTTTCAACTGCTATGGTCATTTCAGGACGGCGTTATAGGGGCCGCAAATTTTGCCTCGCAAGGGTTCTTTAACGTGCAGCCGGCAAACGACTACACGGGACCAACGGCTTTACTTCCCTTCCGAAGGAAGTGCGTGATCTCAGGATTTCCCCCTGAAAAATCCTCGTCGTCCTCGGCCGGGATCGAACCCGCGTACTCGGGCATCAGAGGCGACCACGCAACCGCTGAGCCACCGAGGCCGATGTTTGTGCATATTGAATACAAGTCTACAGTTTTATTCCGTTCTTGATGAAATTTTGCATACTTGACCTTCAAACAATGAGGAAGGTCACTGTCTACCTCGGATTTCGGAAAAATAATAATTATCGATGGAAAATCGATATTCATGGTTATTGCAAGGCATATTAATGAGCAATATCTCATGACCAACAATGCAAGACAAAGTTTGTACAACAATAAGTATCAACAATGGTGTCAACACGCAATGCACCAACACAAGGCAGGGGTCAACAATATATATTTCATGACCAACAATGAAAGGCAAAGTTTGTGCAATATAGATAAATTTCAATTTGTAACAATGCATAGAATTCCTGTTATTGAGGCTTTTCTTAGAATAACAATGATTAGTAACAGGAGATAATGGGAAGTTAGCAGACTATTGAGAAAGATTGCAAAGACGACAGAGGAAGCCCTCCTTTAGCTCCATGCTATATTGAGCAAATGGTAAGCAGGTCACTAGAAGAATTGGCGATCGCTAGACTACAAAAAGAGATGAATGGCCAAGTTTTGATTCAAGACATCGAGAGAAGAGTAGATTGCAACGACATCATGTGTACATCTAAAGTAAGATTACCTGAGTAAGAAATTATTTAGACTAGCAGTGGCATCCTTGGAGAGGTCCATCCATTGTGAGAATTTTTACTGTAATAATTTTAAGCGTTTTCATGTGTTTTTTTTAAAGATATTTCAAAATTTATTCAAAAAAAAACAAACTCCGAGCCACGCCGGGGTTATCACCTAGCTTATTTGGTAGCACAGCAGATCCAAACATTTCCTAAAAATATAGTTTGACTATATTCTGTGGGAAAGTGTATATTTTGGAAACTGAAATGCTGATAATGCGATGACTGAACGTTCGTTTCCAAGAAATTTGATAATGAGCATAAAGTGACGATGCAGTGACAGAACATTAATAAGGCAGCGTCTATTGATTAGGCATAGGAGTCACGTGTGTCTCCGTTGAGCTCCCTATCAAACGCCCAGACGACTGGCAAAAAGTTATGTGTCTGGAAAGGAAAGAGAAAGAACGGGTATTGGTCAGAGAAACTCTGCAACTAAAACAGAAAAAGCCATACGGGTGTTTGAAACATCTGAACAATGGCAGTTTCGAATAGAGCAACAAGGTATAAGAACTTTTACGTCAAGGTCAAGAAAAAGTTCAGTCTAAAGTATCTGGTGATGCTCCGCAGTAGTGAGGCAAGCCAAGAATAGTTTAGATTCGCCGGTATATCACCTGAACTTCCTGTTTTTCGTATTTTTCATAGAATGGATAGTCCCTTTGCTCTGTGTTCTATTGATTGAGTTATTATTTAAGCAATTGGGAGTTATAATTTAATTCTTTGAGATCTAAATCTTTACCTACAAGTGTAATTAACCCAGGCAACGCCGGGTACCTCTGCTAGTATTTAAATAAGAATGTTCGTTTATGGATTTGTGGGTTTGTTTCTTATAGAAATCTACAGTTTTATTCCAATCTTTATGAAACTTTGCACACTTGATCTTCAAAGCAAGAGTAAGGTCACTGTCTACCTCAGATTTCGAAAAAATAATAAGTATTGAAAATAAAGCTATATTCATGATGATCGCAGTGCATATTAATAAGAAGTATCTCATGACCAACAATGCAAGGCAAAGTTTGTGCAACAATGAATATCAACAATGGTATAAACACACAATTCACAAACACTACACACGGGCCAACAATATATATCTGATGACCAACAATGTAAGGCAAAGTTGTGCTTTATAAATAAGATTCAATTTATAACAATGATAGTTTGGGTTTTTCTTAAAAATGATAGTTCTCGGAACTCAACATTTTCTTGGAAATCTTTAAAAATGAACACTAACTGGAGATTTAAAAAAGAATTAACAGACTATTGAGAAACTGAGGAAGTCATGGGTTATCAAGTAGTCATCGAAGTTCTCAGGAGGCCCTCAATGATGCAAGCTTGTCAACAGAAGAAACGACACCTGCTAGGACACACAGTGATGAATGGCCAAGACATCGAGAGTAGACTTGGAATTGTAAGAACAGATTACCAAGTAGTGAATAAGGCCATTCAGATTGTTGGGATTGCAGAACACACAGACAGAAAGAATCATGTACATGCACTGCCACCCAAGAAGAGATTTGAATCATCGAAAGCGTACATCTAAAGGAAGATTACGTGATCAAGGAATTATTTATGCTAGTCGTGCCATACATGGAGACGTCCATCCATTGTTAAGCTAAAATTATTTTTTTTTTCGAATTTTCATTGTGAAATTTTACTGTATTAATTCCAAGCATTTTGACGTATTCATTTTTAATGTATATTCACATTCAGAAATCGCAAAATTTAATCAAAAAAAAGATCCGAGCAAGGCCAGGGATATCAGCTAGCTGATTTGGTAGCACAGCAGATTCAAACATTTCCTAAAAAATCCTTGATACATTTTATTATTATTAACAATGAGTATAAAATGATGATGCAATGACAGGACATTATAAGGCAGTGCTTATCGTGGAGGCTAAGGAATTACAAGGATCTCTCTTTAGAAAGAAATGAGAAAGAACGAGTATTGATCAGAGAAATTTTGCAACAAAAAGATAAAAAGCTATCCGGGCTTTGGAACCATCTGCACAACAGAAGCTTCGTCTAGAGCAGGAGGGTATAAGAGCTTCTACGTCAAGGGCAAGGGAAACTTTAAAATAAAGATAGGTCTAAAGTATCCAGTGATGCTCCCTGGTGGTGAAGATGAATATCATTTTCATTTGAGGCAGGACAACAAGAGATTAAATAAAGTCCCGGGCAACGCCGGGTTATCAGGCAAAGTGTGCAATATAAGTAGGTTTATTAAGAATGATTGTTCCATCCCACCTCTGAGAGGATAAACAAAATTGAATTTGTAACAATACACAGAACCTCTGGCTCGGGCTTTTCTGAGAATTGATATTCTTAGAAGTTAACATTTTCTTGAAAAACTTTAAAAAAGATCAGTAACTGGAGATAATGGAGAGTTAGCAGACTATTGAAAAAAGAGTGGAAAGGTGACAGAGGAAGCAGTCCTTTCGTTCGGATGACATTTGACGCCATAACTGATAACAAAGCATGCATGAACTCGACTCTTCAAATTAACAAACATACAGTATTATGTAAGGACAAAAGAAAAATACTCTTTTACCACAACAAAACAGGAAATAAAATCCATGGGTTGAGCTTCGTCGAGTATCATAATGTCTAAATAAATAAGGCAAGGGTCAAATAATGATACGGTAGTATGATTTTATTACACCTAACGCATTTCGGCATTATGCCATCGTCGGAGGCTAAGCATCTACAAGATCTACGCCAGGTATTTATACAGTAAGTGTCAGGTATATCAACAAATGGGAAATTTAAATATAATTGAAAAAAGATGGTTGGGTGGCTGTAGAAGTCTTCTGAGGTGCTCCTTGGCTGCTGAATGATGAAAGCAAAGCTTTCAAAAAGCGCTTCCAGTATCAGGTTGTATTGTTTTATTTCTTAATTTGTCATTTTGTTTTATTTCCTGTTATGTTGTGGTAAAAGAGTATTTTTCTTTTGTCCTTGCATTATCATTATCCACATAAGGTTACTGTTTGATTTAGATACAGTATTATGCTCTATAATAATCATTTGAAGGATTATAATAATAATTCATATCTCTTGAAAGGCCAGCGAAGAAATGAATGAGTATTGGACAGAGAAGACAAAAAGTTATCTGGGCTGACCACTGTAAACATCTGAACAACAGCTTAGTCTATAGAAGGAAATTGTAGAATTACTGAAAACTTGTTTATTATTTAAATTAATAAATTTTTTCTGAATGATTACTTACATTATTTATACTTCTAACTATAACTGGGACACACTATACAGTAGAACCCCGGATTAACGTTTTTTGCGGGGCTGGTGAAATAAAACGTTAAATGGAGGTTGTTCTAAAAAATCAAAAGAAAAACCACATTGTGTACAATGATTAATGTAAAAAACAAACTGCCAAAAAAAAATTAGTTAAAATGATTGCTGCAGTTTAATTACAAATTAGAATATTGTACATATAATATACGAGGGCATATTGAAAAGTAATGCCTCCATGGCTGTAACTTTTTTATTTTTTAACCGATTTTCAAAATTCTTTTTGTATCTGATAGTTACATTTGTCCTCTATGTAATGCACTATTCACTTTTCGACATAGTCCCCATTCCTTTCCAAACATTACACCAACGCGTGGACTAGTTGGGTGAACCTGTCGGAGAGGAATTCCGGGGTTGTCGTCGACACAAGGATTGAATGGCAGCTTTGGATCCTCTTCTGCAGCATGATAATGCCCGTCCGCACACGATCGCCACACATCAGAGGGGTTTGCAGCGCTTACAGTTCAAAGATGAAAAACTGCAGTTCAGAATTGAAAGACTTTGCACCTTGCGACTTTCACCACTTCCCAAAGAGGAAAGAGCACCTTAAGGGTCATGAGTTGCGTTCTGGCGATAAGGTGAAACCTGCCGTTCTGTCCTGGTGTTGACAACAACCCCGGAATTCCTCTCCGATGGGTTCACCCGACTAGTCACGCGTTGCCGCAATGCGTGGAAAGGGATGGGGACTATGTCGAAAAGTGAATATTGCATTACATAGAGGACGAATGTAAGTATCAGATACAAAGAGAATTTTGAAAATCAGTTAAAAAATAAAAAAGTTACAGCTGTGGAGGCATTACTTTTCAATATGCCCTCGTACATTCAACAAAAGGGGTATTATAAATTCAGTATAGTTAGATTTTAAAAAAAAAATCAGTAATTTTTGCCTGAGTCATGTTTCTTATTTTAATTTCAAAAAGAGCTCTCTCAATCCTGAAAAGCTTTGTAAGTGCAAAAGACATTCATTTGCAAAGTAAAAGATTTTCTAATTCATCATAAGGTGATGATTTTAATTTCATCCTTCTTTTAGCTGAATCAACCAGTCTTTCAGAATTAAGTTTGACTATGTCTTTCGGTTTCAAAATCGTTTTCAAAAATGACCTAATTTGACCATTATTTTGGTTATTTGTACAGTACTTCAGTATTTAGTACAAGTTAAGATGAGAAATTTATAAATTCTAATTTTAATTCTAAAATCCTTTTAAATTATCAGAATTGTATTAAATATTATGTTAACTATAAAATTAAATTTAGCAATATCTATTAATAATATATTTATTTTCTTTTATATGCAGGCTAGTAGATTTGATGAATTAGAACGACAACAGTGGGAAAAGGCTGACTTGAACCAAGCACCTATAGCCACACCTAGTCGTTGTAGCTGTTGAAACTTTTATATTAAAAATTAAATATCTTTACAAATTGACGGTAGTATAGGGGGCAGCTTTGACCATATGCCTACGTCTCTCATTTACTGTGGAGCAACAGTGGTTTTCTGCTTCTGACTGATGTTAATATAGTACTCTAGCAGTGGCTTAAATGAAAAGTAAATTTTCTCTTATTTGTGCCAATTAAAATCCATTTTGATTATTCTAATATTTACACACTGCTTTCCATGGAGTAACAAATAAGAATGTAACGTTTTGAAGGTTGGTTTTTGTTGTTGTTTTTTTTTCTTTAATTTTTATTTTATTTATTTTTGAATTAACATATTTTAGTTTTCTCATTCAGTATTTTTATTAATGTATTTGGTGTTGATTGCCAAGATGAGCATGTAAATATTATGAGGTGCAAAAAATTTAATCAACTATATGAAGAATATAGTAATTGTCATTCACATTGTCTCTGTCTATTTTAAAATTTGATGGATTCCATGAGTGTTCATGTTTATAAAGCAAAGCTGCCCCCTCATCTTCATGGAGAATTTGTTTGCTTTTAGTATCACTGTAGTTCAAGTTTTCAAGAGAAGAAAAAATAAAAGTTAAAAAATACGCATTAAAAAAAGAAAAAAAGCAAATCAAAATTCCTATTTGTGTATCTTGTAAATCATTCTGGTAAATGTAACTTCTATTTTTAGTAATATAATGTATATATAAATGAAAATGATAGTAACTAAGTGCAGTTTTTTAATTATTATTATTATTATTATTATTATTATTATTATTATTATTATTATATTTCTCTATTCATTGGAGTTGACTTAAAATTTTAAGAAAATGATGTCATCTCACAAGCAAATTAGTGACTACCTAAGAAACTTATGTACATAAAATTTAATTTATCCTGTACTCTGATGTAATATGAGGATAGAAGTTATTATATAAAAGAATAACAGCTGTTTTCCCCAGCCCATTTTTTGGAAACTGACTTTGCCTTTGAATTCAAAGAAGCTGAACCTAGCTAAGCCTTACGTTTGAACACTGCTAATGTTTCTAATGGATCTAGGCATTTGTTTCGTGTATATGTTTTTATTGAATGCTCAGTATTAACACAGCCATTCATGTTTCTTGAAAAGCGAGAGGCAGTTCTTTTGCCAGTGTTAGGGTCACATATAAGTTGCCCATTATTTTTTTAAAGTGTACAAAACTTAACTGTTGGGTTTTACAGAAGCATAAGATTTATAAAGTTTAACATTTTATTAAAAGGTTTTTTTAATGTAATTAAAATATTTATAAAAAAAAAGCAACAGCATTTTGTATTCATTAAAATTATGAATTTTTGGAAAGAATGAATCAGCTTCAAAATTTAAATGGAACATTTTTGATTAGAGGTGGAGATAAAGAGGCAGTGGCTAAAGAAGAAGGAAAAGATATCTTTATGGACTTAAGATGTATGGGGGCCCCCCCCCCCCGGGAGAGAAAGCATGGTATTAAGTTTGAAATAAAATAGATGTACTTTGGAAAAAAATTGAAAAATAATGGCAAGGAGATCATAGCTCCTTGGAATTCAATGCAAGTGTTTGAATAATTGAATTAAAAGAGGGGGAAAAAAATAATCAAAGTTGCTGAAAACATTGCTTTGTAAATAATTTGTTTCACTGTTGCCTAAGCACAAATATCCTTTGTTATGCTTTAAAAGCAATGGAAATATTAAGATAAAAATTTAATCTATATAAGATGGGAATGCATTTAAGCTTGAATCAGGCTTGATGTCAGTGAAATATAAAAAAAAATTCCACTGAATTTTATGTAAATATTGGTGTACATATTTTTTTATGTTTTTATTTTATTTTATTTTACCGATTTTAATCATAATGTTTGCTAAGCATTTATTTTTTTTTCAGTATATGCACATTTTTAAGCATTTACATGGTTTATTAATATATTTATTTTTATCTTATTTGATAAAATATGGTTAAAAGTAATTAAGTTGATTCTAGAGCCTGCATTGCAGGATTTCATAGCGAATGCAAAATGTTTGAACAAATTCTTGTGCTTTCTCTCTCTTTGTCTCTTTTTTAGACAAACTTCTATTGCTAGGGCTGAACTAGAATTTTTACTTTTTATACCGTTTACCTTTATTTGCTTTTACTTGGATGTAACTGGGGGCATTTGAGGAGCAGTCTTAGCTTTTGGGCCAATTTTTAATTTAATAAAGATTAGTCAAATATCAGATAGCTTTTTTTTTACTCTAAATAAAAGAATATTGCTTTTGGGCCAATTTTTAATTTAATAAAGATTAGTCAAATATCAGATAGCTTTTTTACTATAAATAAAAGAATATTAAAGGAAAAATACGACCTTATCCTGCAGGATAAGGTCGTATTTTTCCTTTTGTATTTTTGTTGTGGTCAAAGAGTTTTTTATTTATTTTAAAAGAATATTGTTTAATTCATACATTCCCTTGAAGTCTTTAAAACAGAGGGGGAGGGAAGGAAATGAGTCAAGGCTCTAGGATCTTCTTCCAATTTGTTTCAAGTATATATTTATTGCATTGTATTATTGACTATTGGTTGTTTCTCCCAGCCTCTTTTTCCATTTCATAGTGTCTATGTAGTCTTTGTGTTGTTCGTAATTCCAAAATAGTGTCATAAAAATTGCATGAATGATTGCTATTTTTTTGCATAATGGACATTTATGCAAACTTTCATTAATCTATTAATCTCAGGTTGCCTGCTTATAATTGCACTGCAATTGTAAACATGCTAGAAATAGTTCAGGTTATGTTATGTGATCTTATTTGTGTTGTGGTGCAGTAATTTTGTTCAATAAATGTCAAATTAATCTGGTGAAACCATTTAAAGCTCTTCAGATTTGGGTGGCACCAGTTGATATAAAAGCTCACATTTCTCTGAATTTATTACTTGATGCTAAAAGTTTTTAAAAACTGGGCCCTCTTTCATTTTTTAAACATTTTTCAGTTATTAGTAAAATAAAAATGCCTTATAGACATATTTTTGAATGGGGAAGAGGGATATAATTTAATTATTTAAATTTGTAATATTTTAACAGAAGAAATTAATATAACACATAAGGGAAAGTCACAAATAATTCAAGTTCCTTTTTTACACATCTGTATATACATAATGCTTATGAACATTCACTGTTATATGTAGGCAAGTTTTTGTGATAAGTTTATTCTAGACTTAACGTGTTATATTTGATTGTGTGCAGTCAGTTGCTTTCTTAATCCAAGTGTTTTGTAAATGCCTATTTAGATCTCATTTTAATTTTTTTGTTTTGTTTTTTTTATTCATTCCATTTTTGGAAATATAAAGTATTTGTTTTGGTTAAAAAGTATTGTTTTATTTCATCATTGAGAATAAAGCAGTTTTATTTTCATTTGATAAATGGGTTTGTTTATTGTTCAATTGCAGCCTGGGGTGAGTTTTTGGATGTTTGACTGAGATGTAACTGATAATGAAGTGATGTCAACTTCTTTGTTAAAGGACAATTTAACAATGCCAAATGTTATATATTACGTTGTTTTGACATATGGCTATGTCCACAAAGTCACGGGGAACGATGGGTGCAGTCAGCTGGTTGGACATAAACTCAGGCGTGGAAAAAGACGCTAGTGGCCATGGAAAAAAAAGCTAGTGTGGCCATGAGTACAGTGGACACAGCCCGCCAACAGTATTCAACTGGCGTGTAAATAGAGGAATGGCTCTGAATGGAACATTGTTGTGCACATGCGTTTTCTTTGGCAGGGGCGTAACTAGGGGGGGGGGGTTCGGAAAACCCCCCCTTTTATTTCCCTGATCTAAGTTTATTTATTTTTCTTTTTTCTATTAAAAAAATATTCTACAGTTTATCCCCCCCCCACTGAACCCCTCCCCTCCATGTAAAATGCTGGTTACATCCGTCTTTGGGTGCAGTTAAAACATGATCGCACTGATCAAAGCACGCAGGCCAGCCAACACCACCATGGAGATTTTAGTATGAAATGTCAGTGTTTTCTCTCAATGAAATGTTTAATGAAATCTCAATGTGAATATAGAAACCATTAATTATTATTATTATTATTATTATTATTATTATTATTATTATTATTGTTGTTGTTTGGGGAAGCAGCCAAACTCAGATCAAGTCCCGAAGCCAATCCCAGAGGCGGACCCAGGAGAGGGCCAAGCCCAAAGGACTCAAATACAAGGTAAAGATATGCACTCGTGGGAGTATTGATGTTTGGGTGTAGGAATTTCCTTACTATGTGGCAGGTGTTTAGAATTGTGGCTTTCTGTAAGGTTTTGTATAAGTGTGGATTTAAATTTAGTGTTGACAGACTTTTGTGTAGTGAGCGTGGAATAACCCCAGTGGCAGAAAGAACGATAGGAACAATGTGTATTCTGTTAACTCCCCAAAGGCGTTTTACTTCGTTTGCTAGATCCATATATTTAGTGATTTTGTCAGTGTATGTCTTTTGTAAATTGTGTGTGTTGGGAATGGAGATATCAATTATGTAAGTCACTTTGTTTTGCTTATCTACTAGTGTAATGTCTGGTCTGTTAAGAAGGATAATTTTGTCAGTGATTATAGCTCAGTCAAAATATAGTTTATGTGTGGTGTTCTCTAAGACCGTGTCTGGGATATATTTATAGTATGGAGAATGAATGTCCCTTAGCTTGTGTATCTAGGCTAGATGTTGATGTATGATGTTGGCTACCTGGTTGTGTCTGTGTAAATAATCTGTCTGCGTGAGTATTTTGCAACTGGATATGACATGTTGGATGGTTTCCTCTTTGATATGGCATTTCCTGCAAGACCCGTCAGTCGATTCTTTGATAATATGTTTTCTGTAACTTTTAGTGTTAATAACCTGGTCTTGTATGGCAATCATGGTTCATTCAGTTTCCCCAAAGAGACTCCCTTCACTCAACCAAAAGTTCGACGTTTTTTTGTCGACGTGTGGCTGGTTGAGGTCAGAAGGATGTCTACTGTGGAGTTGCTTTCCGAGCCATGATTGAAGTTTAGTGCATGTTGTAGGAATGTTATGGGCGTTCTGCATGCTGTTCAAATACAAAGGTGTGCATTTTGTATCACCCATGCAGACTGCTTGTGTAATGGTGATGTGCGTTGTTTAGAGTAAAAGAATTCTCTGAGTGACTGACTGTTTCTGGTGTAGATCTATTATATCAATAAGACCTCTGCCTCCCTCTGAACGAGGCAGGGTGAGTCTTTCAATAGCTGCGTGTGGATGGTGCTTTGTCCCTCAAGATGTGTGTGTGTCCACTGTATGACTCCAAAGGAGTAGGAGAGTATTGGCGTGGCATAAGCATTGATGGCCTTGATTTAATTTCTGGAATTTAAATGCGTTTTAAGTATTGTCTCTAGCCTATGAAGATATTGTTTAGTGAGTGTATTCTTTATGTGTTTGTACTCCAGAAGCTTGACTTGCTTAAATCCTAGATATTTGTAAAGTTTGTCATTTTCCATAGCAGCAATGTGATATGGTTCTTCTAATGTGAAGCCCCCTTCCCTGAATACTCCATTTTCAATGCGAATGGTTTGGCATTTGTGCAACCCAAATTGCATGTGTATGTCTTGAAAAATTTGGGTAATGTCAAATAATTGGTGCTATTGCTTTTGTGTGGAGGCATAGATTTTCATGTCATCCATGTAGAATAAGTGTGAAAGCGTGTAATGGCAGCTTTTTTGTGTTTAATCGTGTAGCATTAAGTTGTGCTGTTCAGTCTGTTTGAAAGTGCATTTAGTGCAAGACAAAACTAGAGTGGGCTCAGTGAGCCACCCTGGAAGATTTCCGGTTTATCTGCATTTTGTCAGTCGTGATGGTTTCACTGTTGAGTGTGAGAAGTAGTGGACACCTCCAATGCAGCATTGTAATTTCTAAAAATGTAAAATGTGTAGGGTTTATTTTATATAATTGTAGGGTATATACACTATCAAAGGCCTTTTTGTAGTCAATGTAGGCTGCATGGAGGTGTCGATGTTTATTGTGAGTTTGCCGTAGGACCACACCGTCTATCAGGAATTGCTGCTTACAACCCAAGTGATTTCTACGTCATCCCTTTTGTTGCACAGTGAGAATGTTGTTTGTGTCTACGCATTTATAAATTTTGTTTGTAATACAGGCAGGTATTATTTTGTAAAGTGATAGGCAGGCATGTGATAGAACAATATGGTGTGGGATCTGTCGTATTATGCGACTTTGGTACCATGTTTGTTATTCCTTGTGTGAGGAAATGTGGCAAAGTCTGTGGTGTTTGCAAAGTGTTGGAGATCCGTTTTACTAGGGTCAGATGCAAACAGGTGAAGCGCTTATACTAGCAGTTCTGAATCCTATCTACACCTGAAGCCTTCCAATTGTGAGTACGTTTAATGACTTGTGAGAGTTCATCTGTTGTTATGTCAGTGTAAGGCATGTTTGGTAGTGTGGATGCTATTTGCTCCTCTTCCTTGATCCAGCTAGCTTCCCTATTATGTTCAACTGAGACAGACCAAAGAGACGACCAATTAAGTTGGAGTTGCTGTTTGTGTTTGCAGACCAGTGTTTTGTGTCTGTGTATAATCATTAACTGCTTATAGAATGTCTTCTCATTGTTTGCGAATAACTTGTTCTGCTGTTTGCGCTGAGTGCACGTTTTTTATCTCTTCAGGCGTTGTGTTTTTGCAGCTAACTTTTGTTTTAATGTGTCCATATATTCTGTAATGTGTTGATTGTGCTGCTCATGTCTGGTGTGTGTTTTAATTTTCTTAAGTAACTGTCTGAGGCTTTTGTTCTGCTTTGATGAAGTGTTGTTTTTGTTCTACCTACCTGCTTGCAGATTTCGTCAATCGCAACCTCAATCCGCTTTTGCCATTTAGGTTTCTGTTGGGTGTATAATTTTTGTGTGTGTTTATGGATTGGTTTGCTACCCAGTGTGGATATAACTGTAAGGGCGCCAGTGTAAATAAGGTGCGTTGCAAAAGTTTAAAGGTACCCTATTTTATGCGCATTCTTGAATATTTATTGCAAGTATTTTAAAATCCTTTTAAAGACATGTGGGTAAGGGTAAAAGAAAGTAGTTGTTAAAGCGAAAATAACCAAACATTGATTTAATAAATAAATACACCAAAAAAATCATATTTACAGTGTTGCAAAAGTTTAAAGGCAGTGCACAGTGTTCAACAAGTTCTACAATTTTGTTATATTTAATAAATAGTTAATAAATACAACTGAAAAATAAAATAATAATTAACAAATAACAAAATAATATATAAGTAAAATCAAAATAAAACTAAAAAAAAACAAAAAAAACTAAAAAACCGATACTATTTAATAACCGATACTTCAACCACATTTAATAAGAACTTTATACATTCTGTTTGGCATAGAATTTATTAAATTTTCCAATGTTTCTTTTGAGATTTCTTCCCATTTTTCAATGATCACTTTTTTTCAGTTCCTCTGTAGATTTTTATGTTTTCCCATGTGCATACACAGCTCTGGTGAGAATACCCCATAATTTTTCTATGGGGTTTAAGTCCGGTGAACATGCAGTCCATTACAAAATCTGCACTCCGTTGTTCAGAAACCACTCCTAAGTCGTTTTTGCGTATGGACAGGTGAGTTATCCTTCTGAAATTCCCAAAATGGTCCTCCAAGATTTTCACCGAATGGCATTAAATGTTCATCAAGTAGGTTCTGATATCCTAAAGCATTTATTCGACCATTTATAAATGTTATGTTCGTCTTTCTTTGCCATCCAAAAGCACTCCATCTCATCACTGATCCTTCACCTTTTTGGCAGATGTTGTTTTGATGGCAGGTGTTTTTCTCTTCTTATAAACAAGTGTATTGGACGAATTTGCAAGTCGTGATAATGTTGATTTTGATAAATTAATATCTGGCCTACTTGCTAGTTTTTCCAAAGAAACTGTGAAGTTACTTAATTCTTTTAAAACAGTTCTTTTTGACGGTTGGTCAGGGCTGGTGGTCGTCCATTGTGTGGATTGGTTCCATAGTTTTCTCCATTCCACACAAAATGTCAATAACGCTGGAACTTCTTCCTAATTTCCTTGATGATTAGACAATCCTTGGTCCTTCAAAGCCATAATTTGCCCTTTTTCAAACTCTGAAAGTTGTTTTTAATGCCCCATGATGATTACAAAGTGAATGCAAATGAAAAGCAAGCGTGACTATTGTTGTAAACAATATTAATACACGTTGAAACACGTGACACGTAGCATGAATGAAGATTTTCATCCTCTAAAGCGTAACAATGAACCGCTTTAAACTTTTTCAACACTGAATATTTATTTTTTGGTGCATTTAATTATTAAATCAATGTTTGGTTATTTTCATTTTATTAACCACTTTCTTTTACATTTACCCACATGTCTTTAAAAAGATTTTAAAATACTTGAAATGAATGTTTAGGAATGTGCAAACAATAGGGTGCCTTTAAACTTTTGCAACGCACCTTAAGTAAGTGTATGTATTCTTAAGATAGAGGTTCGTCAGTGTACTGTGGTAAGATATATGCGTTCATGTAAAATAAAATTTCCCCTGTTTTGCTGTTTGTTTATTTTAGCTATACCTGGTCTTTGTGTGGGATCTGCTTCCCGTGTAAGCTGTTTATTATTATTATCATTGTTTGGGGAAGCCAAACTCGGATCAAGTCCGGAAGCCAATCCCAGAGGCGGAACCAAAAGAGGGCCAAAGCCCAAGGGACTCAAATGCGAGGGAGGGAAAGTTATGCACTCGTGGGAGTATTGATGTTTGGGTGTAGGAATTTCCTTACTATGTGGCAGGTGTTTAGAATTGTGGCTTTCTGTAAGGTTTTGTATAAGTGTGGGTTTAAATTTAGTGTTGACAGGCTTTTGTGTAGCGAGTGTGGAATAACCCCAGTGGCAGAAAGAACGATAGGAACAATGTGTACTTTGTTAACTCCCCAAAGGCGTTTTTATTCATGTGCAAGATCCGTATGTTTAGTGATTTTGTCAGTGTATGTCTTTTGTAAATTGTGTGTGTTGGGGATGAAGATATCAATTATGTAAGTCACTTTGTCTTGCTTATCTACTAGTGTAATGTCTGGTCTGTTATGAGGGATAGTTTTGTCAGTGATTATAGCTCTGTCAAAATATAGTTTATGTGTGGTGTTCTCTAAGACAGTGTCTGGGATATATTTATAGTAAGGAGTGTGAATGTCCCTTAGCTTGTGTATCTTAGCTAGATGTTGATGTATGATGTTGGCTACCTGTTTATGTCTGTGTAAATAATCTGTCTGCGTGAGTATTTTGCAACTAGATATGACGTGTTGGATGGTTTCCTCTGCGATATGGCATTTCCTGCAAGACCCGTAAGTCGATTCTTTGATAATATGTTTTCTGTAGCTTTTAGTGTTAATAACTTGGTCTTGTATGGCAATCATGGTTCATTCAGTTTCCCCAAAGAGACTCCCTTCACTCAACCAAAAGTTCGACGCTTTTTGTCGACGTGTGGCTGGTTGAGGTCAGAAGGATGTCTACCGTGGAGTTGCTTTCCAAGCCATGATTGAAGTTTAGTGCATGTTGTAGGAATGTTATGGGTGCTCTGCATGCTGTTCAGATTCAGAGGTGTGTATTTTGTATCAGCCGTGCAGACTGCTTTGTGTAATGCTGATGTGTGTTGTTTAGAGTGAAAGAATTCTCTGAGTGACTGAGTCTGTTTCTGGTGTAGATCTGTTATATCAATAAAACCTCTGCCTCCCTCTGAACGAGGCAGGGTGAGTCTTTCAATAGCTGCGTGTGGATGGTGCTTTCTGTGCTTTGTAAGCAGTTTACGTTGTTTCCTTTCAAGTCCCTCAAGATCTGTGTGTGTTCACTGTATGACTCCAAAGGAGTATTAGAGTATTGGCGTGGCATAAGCATTGATGGCCTTGATTAAATTTCTGGAATTTAAATGCGTTTTAAGTATTGTCTCTAGCCTATGAAGATATTGTTTAGTGAGTGTATTCTTTATGTGTTTGTGCTCCAGAAGCTTGCTTAAATCCTAAATATTTATAAAATTCGTAATTTTCCATAGCAGCAATGTGATCTGGTTCATCTAATGTGAAGCCCCCTTCCCTGAGTACTCCATTTTCAATGTGAATGGTTTTGCATTTGTCCAACCCAAATTGCATGTCAAGTAATTGGTGCAATTGTGTTTGTGTGGAGGCGTAGATTTTCATGTCGTCCATGTAGAGTAAGTGTGAAAGCGTGTAGTGGCAGCTTTTATTATGTTTAATTATGTAGCCGTAAGTTGTGCTGTTGAGTCTGTTGGTAAGTGCATTTAGTGCAAGACAAAACCAGAGTGGGCTCTGTGAGTCACCCTGGAAGATGCCCCGGTTTATCTGTATTTTGTCAGTCGTGATGGTTTCACTGTTGAGTGTGAGGTGTAGTGTAGTTCTCCAATGCAGCATTGTACTTTTTAAAAATGTGATAAGTGTAGGGTTTATTTTATATAATCGTAGTGTATATAACAGCCATGAGTGTGGGACATTATCAAAGGCCTTTTTGTAATTAATGTAGGCTGCATGGAGGTGTCGATGTTTATTGTGAGTTTGCCGTAGGACCACACTGTCTATCAGGAGTTGCTCCTTACAACCCATGTGGTTTATACGGCATCCCTTTTGTTGCTCATTGAGAATGTTTTTTGTGTCTATATGTGTATAAATTTTGTTTGCGATACAGGCAGTTATTATTTTGTAAAGTGTAGGCAGGCATGTGATAGGTCTTCATTATGTGGGATCTGTAGTTTTATGTGACTTTGGTACCATGTATGTTATTCCTTGTGTGAGGAAATGTGGCAATGTCTGTGGTGCTTGCAAAGTGTTGGAGATCTGTTTTGCAAGGGCCAAATGCAAACAGGTGAAGCGCTTATACCAGAAGTTCCGAATCCTATTTACACCTGGAGTCTTCCAGTTGTGAGTATGTTTAATGACTTGTGAGAGTTCATCTGCTGTTATGTCAGTATAAGGCATGTTTTATAGTGTGGATGCTAATTGCTCCTCTTCCCTGATCCAGCTAGCTTCCCTATTATGTTCAACTGAGACAGACCAAAGAGACGACCAATAATGTTGGAGTGCTGTTTGTGTTGGCAGACCAGTGTTTTGTGTCTGTGTATAATCTTTGTTTAACTGCTTATAGAATGTCTTCTCATTGTTTGCGAATAACTTGTTCTGCTGTTTGCGCTGAGTGCATGTTTTGTATCTCTTCAGGCGTTGTGTTTTTGCAGCTAACTTTTGTTTTAATGTGTCCATATATTCTGTAATGTGTTGATTGTGCTGCTCATTTCTGGTATGTGTTTTAATTTTCTTAAATAATTATCTGAGGCGTTTGTTCTCCTTTGATGAAGTGTTGCTTTTAATGTACTGTGTAAAGCGTGGTTCCGACATGCGTAAAAACAACGGCAGAAACCACAAAGCAGAAAAATTTTATGACGTCAGTTCCTGGTTTCGTCTCTTCTGCCCGACTGAAAATTTCTGCTTTTTGGAGTTGGGTTGAGTTCAACTTTTGTGGCAGAAGCAGGGCCGAAACTGTTGCTCAGCCAATAGAAAACGGCCTCTGCAATGACGTCACAGTTACGTCCTCTCTCTCTCTCTCTCTCTCTCTCTCTCTCTCTCTCTCTCTCTCTCACACACACACAAAATAAAAATGTCGGACGCTCAGCTCACAAAAGTGAAAAGGCCGAGAAAGAACTTGATGAAACGCTAATAGATGAGGTGTGAATTATAAATATATTAATATAATTGAATTAATCAAAATAAATTGAATAAACAACATTTGAATACAAAAATTCGATATGATGATTGATAAGGAATGCACCTATGTGCAGTCGAAGCAGGCCCTTTAGATCGATCGAGTGCATTTGTGTTGGGCAAGAACTACAACAATGGATGGCGCTGAGGTAGCACACTTCTGCTGTCTCATCCTTTTGAGTTTCTGCCATGTGGGACACCTCCAGGAGCAGAAAGTAAAAAGGCAGAAAATAATACGTCCTGGTTTCTGCTCTCTTGTTTTCTGCTAGTGGGAACCACGCTTAAGTCTACCTAAAGCATGGTTCCCACATGCGTAAAAACAACGGCAGAAACCACAAAGCAGAAAAATTTTATGTCGTCACTTCCCGTTTTCGTCTCTTCTGCCCGACTGAAAATTTCTGCTTTTTAGAGTTGGGTTGAGTTCAACTTTTGTGGCACAAGCAGGGCAGAAACGATTGCTCAGCCAATAGAAAACGATTTCTGCAGTGACGTCACAGTGACGTCCTCTCTCTCACACAAAATAAAAATGTCGGACACTCATTTAACAAAGGTGAAGAGGCCGAGAAAGAAAATTGATGTAGAAGCGCTAATAGAAGAGGTGCGAAATATATATTTATTAATTAATTAATCAAATCAAATTGAATAAACAACAATTGAATGCAAAAATTCGATGTGATGATTGATGAGGATTGAACGAACTGTGTACGTACTGTGTGCAGTCGAAGCCGACTGTTTAGATCGATCGACGGCTTCGGTGCTGTGTTGGGCAAACTTCTGCTATCTTATCCTTTTGAGTTTCTGCCATGTGGGACACCTGCAGGAGCAGAAAGTAAAAAGGCAGAAAAAATATGCCCTGGTTTCTGCTCTATTGTTTTCTGCCAGTGGAAACCACGCTTTACTCTTGCGGATTTCGTCAATCTCAGACGCTATCCGCTTTTGCCATTTAGGTTTCTGTTGGGCGTATAATCTTTGTGTGTTTTTATGGATTGGTTTCCTACCCTGTGTGGATATAAGAGTAAGAGCCCCAGTGTAAATAAGTAGGTGTATGTATTCTAAAGATAGATTTTCTTCAATGTACTATGGTAAAATATATGTGTTCATGTAAGATAAAATTTCCCCTGTTTTGCTGTTTATGTTTATTTTAGGTATACCTGGTCTTTGTGTGGGATCTGTTCCCGTGTAAACTGTAAGGTATTTTTGTAGGGTGTCATTTAATGTTTCAATAAGTTTGGTATTCATGTTGTGTTGTGGATGAATATCATGGTGAAGTTCATTGTTGAGTGTGTGTTCTACAAGTTCATTAGTGATGTCAATGTTAATGTTTGATTCTGTGTTGAGTGTCGGTTTGTGTAGATGGCTCGTGTTCTTGTAGCTGTTGTGCAACTTCTTGCTTTATTTTCTGTAGCGTGGGTAAGGGTATTAAATTGTTCATAACAATTGTGCGACGCTGATCTGCAATGCGTTGTTCAGTGACTGAGATGTGAGGATATGTCTCTTTGAAAATGTTATATAACCGTTGTCTGTAGGCTATAGTGTCAGTTTCCAATTTAGTGACTGCGTAGTAGGCTCGCATGATAAAACAGTTTATGTCAATGGTCCATTTCATGCGTTAGCGTGGCTTGCCTGCCTTAGTGGTCGAGGGCAAAGAAGCTCTTGAAGCACTAGGGACAGGTTGTGGCATTGCAGTAGCCGAACAGGGGTTAGTGCTGCTTTCGCCACCAGTGGCCCTGGGAGATTGTGGCATATTTTTCGAACGTGAGCCTCTGCCTAACCCACGAGCGCGGACCTTGGTAACCCGGGTGACGTCCGAGCCGGGATCAGATAACGCACTAGCACTAATCATATTGATCACCAATAAATGGGTGGTCCTGTTAGCCATCTCCATCATCAGCAGGCCCTTGGTTGATGTAATCAGCTCATCAGCCCTACTGGGTCATCTGGACCCTCAAGATTAATCTAAGGGTAGAGTAAATCAGACCTGTTAATCAGGGCCATCTCTCTAAGATGTTGCCCCCCGTCGCACAACGCGGACGTAAGACCACACGAGGGTTATTATGGTTATTATTGTATTATTATTATTATTATTATCATTATCATTGGTGGCCGCGGCTGACGGTCGCACACGTTTGGAGCTCCTTCTCTATGGGTAAAAAAAAATGGTTTGCAGGGTACTATTGGTTTTTGTAATTTCTGCAATGAGTCGATTCATGGACGGCAGCCTTACATCTCTTGTAACGGTACCTGTAAATTATTATTTCATGCAAAATGTGTCAATATCTCGAAGAAGGAAATGCAAGGAGCGAAATCTTCATGGCGATGTTTCAAATGCGCAGTTACGACAACACATATGGACTCCGCCGAATCTGAGGAAGAATTTAATTTCAATTCGACTCATCGTTCTGATTCTGAAGAGAAGTCGGGTAATATGAATGAAACGTTGGTAGCTATTAGAGTGGTGGTTAAAGATTTTATTAGTACCGCTAATAAGATTCACGAGGAGAATACAGCAATAAAAAATAAGCTCGACAGACCTCCCCCCACGAATAGAATCGACTCGCTGGGAGAAGCAGTCAATCAGCTTAAAATGAAACGGATTTCATCTCAAGACTCCTTAACTGCTGCGGGTGATTCGTTGAGCAATGTTTTGTCAATTAGAGCGCCCGTAGTGCAGCCGCCTAAAGGTAATAAGAAGTATGGGCCTAAGCTTATTCGCTTGGGTTCAAACAAAGACTTCACAGGTCTTTTAAGCTCGAGCGTTAAAAGTGTATCGAATAAAAAGTTATTTGTATCCCGATTGGATCCAAGTGTCACCTGTGAACAGGTGGGAGCATTTATAGCTGCAAAGTTTCCCACCCTGGTGATCCACAGATGTGTCAAACTGAAACCTAAATTTCCTAGTTACGCTTCTGTGGTAATTAGTGTGAGAAACAATGATTTTGATGTATTATTTGACTCCGCTATTTGGCCTCAAGGAACTTTTCTCGCCCCATTTTACGGAAAAATTTATGAAAAACAAATCGATTCTGAGCTACAGGAGGATAGCGATGTAAGATCCGAAGATTTATTACCAGAATGTGCGTGGTCTTAGAACCAAGATAACTCAGACCTTTGACTTTGTTAATGAAAACAATCATTTGATCTATTGCTTGGCCGAGACTTGGCTAAATAATTCTATCTCAGATTATATGTTATTTGGTGATTTGTTTAATGTTTTCAGAAGCGACAGAGTTGGTTTGAGGCGCGGCGGAGGCGTCTTGATTGCTGTACCCATTTCGGTAAAATCAAATGAATGTCAATTTGAAACTTCTATTTCTGATATTGATGTTGTTGGAGTGGTTATCCACAAAAGAAGTCACGCCTCCAAAAAGAATAAATTGTGCATTATGAATGTTTATATTCCTCCGTTATTAGTCATGTCCAACTATGAGATTTTTTTAGAGGAGCTTGCCAACTTTATTATTGTGCAGGATACTGATTTTATTATAATGGGAGACTTCAACTACTCGGACCTTAAAGATTACGCGAATAAGAATTCATATGCAAATAAACGGAAGTTAGCCACTGAGTGTTGGTCTAACGAGGTTAATATTATAAATTATAACTGCATTAGTAACACGTTTGGAGATAATCTGGATAAAGTCTTTGCGAATTTTGAATCCCGAGTCTTAAAAGCCGAAAAATTTTTGGTTCAACCGGACGCTTATCATCTTATCTTGATTGTTTGGTTGTTTATCTTATCGGAACCAACGGTTTCTAGGGAATCAAGGATGACGCGCTCGAAGTTTATTCTCAGTAGAGGCGACTATGGTGGTCTCTTTAACTTTCTGAACAATTTTGATTGGCATGACCTTCTAGAGTGTGATAATGTCGATAATATTTGGAATCTGCTTTGAGACAATACGCGTCGCTGTTACTAACTTTATTCCGATGTCCGATTCTAAGAGACACGGTCAGACGCGTGGGCTTACCTCCAATTCTTATAATAATTTTCCGAGTTGGATCTCATCCTCCACCAAAGAGTTATGGAGGCTGAAGCAAAAGCTCCATAAAAGTTATAAACGGATTAAGTCTACAGAGGCTTTTAAGGATTTTGTGAAGATTAGAGGAAAATTCAAAGCCAGTTGGCGCCTTGATAAACGTAATTATTTTTATTTCTTGGGTGCTCAACTTCGGTGTAACCCCAGAGCTTTTTGGAATATTGGCAAAAAATTATTGAATTCCCATGTGGTTAAACCTGCTGCTATTGAAGAAGATGAACTGGACGAGGTCGCGCGTTTTTTTGCCTCGACTATGAATAATGATGCCTCATTACTTGCAAATTCTTTGCTACTTTCTGATTGTTGGAGTAAGGTTGGCACATTTTTTAATTGGCAACCCATTTCAGCTCAGTTATTGTGCGACAAGGCTAAGAACATGTCTGCTTCAAGAAAGACAATGTTTGGACACTACTGTCTTTATGCAAGATGGTGCAACACCCCACATTGCACGACAAGTGAAGGAACTGCTTCATGCTCATTTTGGAGATGATGGGGTGATTTCGAGAACTTTTCCAACTGCATGGCCTCCTCGTTCACCGGACTTAAACCCTTGTGACTTCTGGTTGTGGGGATATTTTAAAGATTATGTCTATGGAGGAAGAATACGGACTGTCGCTCTGCTGTGGAACATGCAATAATGCGCTTTGAACATGTCATTGACACAAATGGAAGGCACATTGAACAAATGCTAATTTTATAAATTTCTCTGCTTCTAACTTTTTTTTGTTATTATTTATGCGCCATATTTTGACGTAGCGGTCAAAATGTGAACTAATTTTTTTATTGCAAAATTCTCCTCCACATGGTCTGTATAACATATATCTCAAGTTTCGTCAAAATCTGTTTACCAAAATGGCCTCTAGAAGGGTGTAAATGGTGTCACTTTAATTATAACCACCCTGTACCACAGGTTCGACCTACACATGGTAGAGGTCCTGCTAAAACGAAAAAGTCGCACACAGACAATGTCAATCGAGGTAATTGTGTATTGAAAATCCATATGAATAGCCCTTACACTGCTCAGAATAGCTATCAACACACCTCTTCCAAATCGATGATGTGATCTATCAGAGCGAAATACTAAAAACCTTTCTCCAAAAAATATGTAATCAGTGAAAGAGTCGTCCATTAAGCAATACATTTTCTCTAGGGTAGAGGAAACAAAATCAAAAACGGTCCTAACTTTCGTCCAAAGTCCACAAACATTCTGATATTGGTCAAACTAACCATTAACAATACTAGAGATAACCACCTCCAAGCTTCCATCCAAAACTGAGACTTCAGAACAAGATTTCAAGATCTGGTCATCATGTAATTTCCCCATAAATGGAGCAACTAATATGTCTACAGGTCAGACAACAGGATCCAAAATTCTGTTATAATGCTTAAAATCTATAGTGATGATAAATCTGTAGGAAATCTTAGTGTTTAGCGGCGCACATTGACGTCTGTTAAAGAATCGTTCACAAATTGAATAATATCCTGAATATTTGTGTTTGGTTGGATTCGAGAAATAAAAATATTTTTAGTTTTTGCCTTTGGGGAAATTAATTTTAACGCACCTTGATAATCGTACAATTTGCTTAGAAGATTTATTATTAGCAGAGCTTGTCAACATATGCTTTGTTTAACTAAGTCGCCATTAAGTTCAAGGACGACAGGGTCAGCCGAAGACGATAAGAAAGGAGAAAAAGATGCGCCGTTACTAGCTAGCGTAACGAGCAAAAACAATTCTAATCTCCAAGCAGCCTTTCTTTTTACATTTCTTCAATTAGCCTCAAACACCCTCTTCGTTTTAAGATATTCCCTCATTTTATTAACCCGTGATTATTATGATTAAAAATTATTTTAAATTTAACAAAACAGTTGGTTAAATTTAAATTAATTAAAGCATCTTAATTAACACAGAATTTTAGGACAATTACTATATAATTAAAGAAATAATTTACTAACAATAAACAATTTTTAAAAAAATCGAAGTGAATAAATATATATTTATATACAATATCACAAAAATTGTATATTTATAAATCATTAAAATTGAAGAACCGGAAGATAATAATTTATATAATTAATAATTAATGTGAGTATTAACTTCAGCGTTTAATAAGATTCTAGCACAACAATAGTAAAAGTAAGACAGAAATTATTTATTGCATCCAGGAATGGATAAAAATTTTTACAAGAAATAACAAATATAATCACCACACAATTAATACAAAACAAAAATACAATCTAATTCATATGTTAAACAGAATCAAACCAAAGTACAAAACAATAGAAACTTCAGCAACCATAAAAATTTAAACTGATGGATATAAGAGATTAAAATTACACAACTTAAACTTAGCATGACAGCAATGATTTATACATATATACTCGTTTGTTGAAATAACCTGGGCCCCTGACGAAAGGTGGACCCACACAGGCTGGAATGGGAAGAAGATGCCCAAATATCGAAAAGTGCATTCCGCTGGCACAACTGATAAACACACACGGACAAAACGATGTCATTCTCATCCGGATGGCAATTTAGGTTCCCAGCAACCACTACAGGCAAGGACGAGCACAGGTAAAAGTCCAGTTCTTCAAAGAATGTCCGTTTCTCTGTTGATAAATACAGGACATACACATTAAGCAATCAGAATATGAGACCAGATAGCAGGAGGTCCAAAGAAATTACCTTGCACTCGCAGTCAAAGACACAGTTCGACACCATGATGGAAGCAACTTCGAAGATGACTTGATGAAGAACTGCCCAGATGGATATTGGCTGACTTGATGAAGAAATGCCCAGATGGATATTGGCTGCAAAGGCCAGGGAGGTTAGCAAGCTGTTGAGAAGCAGCAAGCTTCACCTCTTGAAGAAGGACATCTGGCCTGTACAATGCAATAAATGATGACAAAACCGATTGCTTGAAGAACGAGCCATGGGAACGAACGTTTAGGGAAAAGACATTCACTGCGAAATTAAGTTGACAGAGGACCTGTATCTGAAGGGGACTTAAGCCTCACCAACGGGGGAGGAGGTTTAGTTGTCTTTGTTCTGGGGGAACGAGCACGTCCCGAAGAGGAAGAGGGGCTGCGAAGATGACTTGCGCAGCTGTTTCTTTCAGAAGAGGACACAGGAATCCCGTCCCTCTTGCTACAATGACGTCGGGGCTTCTTCTTGCGAGGGCTCTTAGGCGTCGCAAGATGATCCTGTTGGGCAGACGCTGATGGCTTTGAGGTCCCAGCAGAGGAAGAAATTCTACCAGGTGCAGGCGCACAGATGATTTGCAGAGACTGCAACACCGATGAAGTTGTGGGTGGAGGAAGAGATGGAAACTCCTCAGACAGCAAACACAGACTCAGAGCATAACGAATCGTCTACAATGACTTCAGCAGAGAGAGACAGTCCTCCAACATCGGGGAAACACGAGGCGAAGGAGGAGGAGAAGAAACAGTCTCATGAACCAAGCCAAGGAGGGGAGGTGGCATTTCCCTTCCTGGAGTCGTAGGAAGAGGTGACGATGGTGGGGCCGTCTTTGATTTCCTCGGTGAAGGATGAGGCGTGGTTGCTCTGCTTGGCTCTGGTGACTTGGCCGGAGAAGTCATCTTTGCTGGCTGCTGGGATGACATTCATCGAGGCGATGGTGTTAGGGCTGCTGGTAGAGCCGACCTCTGCAGGCACTGGTAGAATTTATGCATGGTCTTGTGGCAATATTCACATTTCCGAAGGAGAGGTCAATCTTCCCTGACGTGAGAAGTCTTTTTGCAGTACCAGCAGCACTGCCTTTGTCCCTTGTAAGACATGGAAATGCGGTCTCCACGCATGACAACGAACTCAGGAATGTTTCTATAGACTATGATGTCACCTGTCATCTGAAGAGGAGAATCTGTGTGCTGGGGCTACAGAATTGTTCGCACCACCCCGAGGCCGACATGTAGTCTCGGAGATACTCTTCTTTCATTAGTTGCGATGCGCCCCGGACGGGAACTGGAAGATATCCGGGTTCAGTATAACTCAGGTGGATGGTGGTTTGCCCAACCTTGATAGATTTAGCAGCCACTATTCGGTCTGCCACATGTTGTTGCCTGCAGAACATCCTGGACTCGGTCAGAGAAAGCCTCTGCAGAACGGAAACAGCAGGGTGACCCAAAGGAAGAACAGGAGAAATACCCGTTTTGGAGTAAACCTCCTTCATAAACATGCCGACGGCAAAAGGCCCGTCGGCAGTCATATCTACTATGCGTTCCATGTTAATGGTAGAGAGAAAGAAAGATAGAAAGAAAGACCTCCCTCAGGAAACTCCAGGGGGGGGGGGGGACGCTAATACGCACTACAAAATCAGAAGCAACTGATCAAGTAGAGGAGTGGCGGAGTATTGGAAAGTAAGCTTCAGCACATGAATTTACACTTTCAGTAGTAACAATCCAAGGGCACACGGCTAGCACATAGTGACTATGGACAGTCACTTCCCAGCAGCTCACTCATGTAAATGAAAGAACAGCTGAAAATTTAGTCAACAATCACAAGTAGACATATCATTGTAAGCCAATTTAAAAGGAATTCTAAAAACTGCCTTTAAAAATATAATATTTTAAAATACAACCTCTGACAATTAAGTTCGGTGAATGAGTTCACACAACAAAATGCAAAACAGATAGAGCCACATTTACTTTATTGTCCTTCGAAATACTCACCCTGGAAGGCAATACACTTTTGGGATCGGGTGTATAAGTCCTGGAAGCTCCTTAGGGATGGCTTTAAGTTCACGTGTCACATTTGCTTGAATGTCTGGAATCTCCGCAAATCTGTGTCCCTTTAAGGCCCGTTTGAGGCGTGGGAACAAGAAAAAGTCTGCCGGTGCCAAGTCTGGTGAATAAGGTGGATGAGCTATGGATACGACCCCTTTGTTGGCCAGAAACTGTTGCACGATTACGGCAGTGTTCCTCTTTGATCCATTATCCAGAGTTACATGCGCACGCTACACCTTCAACTGAAGAAACGAGCATCTGCTAAACCATTGCACGTACAAACGTGACCTGTCTGAACTTGCTTAAACAATGACTGGGCTTGTATTCACATGCATTGTTACTCGCGTAAAGCCAACACCTCCTAGAAAGAAAGCCTGTGCACTTAAAATTCATACATTGTTACATGATCATAAGAAGTCATAATTCAGAGCTTTATTGGTAGAAATACGATTAACAATGCCTTTTTATGATGATGTAACAATGTATGAATTTTCAGTGCACAGGTTTTCTTTATAGGAGGTATTGGTAAAGCTCGCACAGATTAGGTTGTGACATCATTCACCGAACTTAATTGTCAGAGGTTGTATAAGAAAATAGCCATATTTTCAAAAGGAATGCCATTTTACAGACAAAAGGAGAGGAAAACAAAACCCCATGCATTTCCAAAGGAAATTGATCAACAATTTTTCAAAGGGAAAAGTATACGTATATTTCAGTTAATAAATATATTATGAATTGAATTATTAATGAAGAATAGTATTAAAAATTAGAAACCATACAAATCGAATCATTAAATGAAGGAACCATTTTTCAAATTGAGAACTATGTTTAGTTCAAAGTACAGTATTTAATTATAGAAATTGAATACTTAAAAGGGCAATACATTAAGCATAAAGTTGAATAATTAAGGAAGGGTCATTAATTCAAATTTTGCACCTTTAGTAAGGTGCATCACTATGAATTATGAACTGGATAACTAAAGATAGGTCATTATTTAGAATTGTGAGCTGGCCAACTCAAAATAAGGAAAAAAAAATTTCTATAAAAATAAAAGTCAAAATGTGATGGAAAAAAAATATAATGAATTTTTTTTTGAACATCACAGTTTCATGGTTATATCGAATATTACCGTATGTGATGACAATAACTCTAATAAGTCGAAGCACATGATCGTCAGAAGTACTCATTTCAAATGAATGGTGAGTTAAATTAATGAAAATATTAATTTTGTTTTCGGAAATTCACTCCTGTTCTATAAAATTCACTCTTAATGATTTTTTTCTGAAATTTTGCACAGGTTTACTACATCTTTCGATTGTCTGATAGGGCCTCTATTTTTTCACAATTAAATTAAGGCTGTGGCAGCTCTCATATTGCTCTTTCAGCTCTTTTTTACATTGAATGCAGATTATAGATTTAATTACAGACCTAGAAACAAATCCTTTAATATATTCTACAACCGAATCACAATATTTTGACAAGATATTAATATCAGGGATTGGATAATATTGAGACGCACAATCTGATATGGATTCATGATTATCATCATCAGAGTTATACATGAATTAATGTTTTGTACCCTGCACTCAATTTTAACCTGGTAAATTTAATGCCAATCAATTTGTCATTAATTTAATGTAATCAAGTATATTAGTTAAAAAATAAGAACTCCATTTAACTAAAAGAAATAGAAATAAAAATAAATAATATTTAATATATTCTTCCTGTATTTCGTGTAATATTTCTTCACAAGACCTTCTTTTCACCTGTGTTTTATCTATATAAGCTCCACAAGACCTTGTTTCATCTGTGTTTCGTCCACTTCAACTTTGTATTTCTCCACTGGGTGACATTTTATTCAATTTTCTATTATTTATTTTTATTTCTATTTCTTTAAATTAAATGGAGTTCTTATTTTTTAATTAATATACTTTATTACAACTTCTACTCTTATGTACTTAATGTAATCAGTTTAATGAAAAATGCTCTAAAATTATGTTGCAGTAATAAAAGATGTATCCACTTTTTACGAAGAATGTCATCCTTTGGAAATCTACAATGCAAATGTTTCACTTTCTAATTTTTCGTTTAGCTTTGAAATATCTATTATACACGGATGTAAGAGCTTGGTGCTTATTTCTTGAGTGACAGTTGTTTTTTTTAATGTATTCATCACAATAAAACGTTTATACCTATGTTTACTGAAATGTCAGTTAGATGTTTATACTATAAAAAATTTTACAAGCTGTGTCACAAAATTGTTTTAAGATAATAAAAAAATGTAATTTTAATTTTTGTTAATCTGATAATAATGGAATATATGTAAAATCAGGACATTTAAACTGTAAGAATATTTAAAAGTTTAATTGCTATCGATAAACAAACCTAACATAATTTATCAAATGTTAGCTAATTGATTTTAAAATATTTTAAAATTTTAAATTATTTTAAAATTTTAAAGGTACTTAAATTGTTTTTTAAACAAAAAACGAAAATACAATACTACCAGTTGGAAAAAGAAAAAATAAACGTGAAGATTTAAACAATTGCAGATAAAGAAACGTGAAGATTTAAAGGTTTATTATTGATTTGGCGGTTGATTTGAGCAGTTGCTTATATTGTGCAATATAACGTCGAAGTTCATTATGGCGTTTGTTTTCGCAAATGAAGAATATGCGGACATTCATTTTTACTATGAGCTTGCTGCTGGTAACGCTGCATAAGCCAGCATTGGACCACTCCTTCTGGGTGCTTCACTTTTTTTGTCAGCCAGTGTATATGGGCTTGTAAGGGGCAAAATTTTTAAAGTTTATTTTCCCCATTGTCTTCCTATTAAAAATTTAATAACCGAAGTTCCAAGTCATTTGTATCGAATCTCCGATGGGGCCTAAGTCGCCATTAAGTTTGTCCAGGTCCTTTTTGGCGATTTTAAGGGTCTCGTATGCATCTTTCTCAGTTCAATAAAATATTCACTTTATTAATCCAGATATTGTTATAAGCAATTAACTAATAATATAATTACTTGTGAACTGAAGTATTGGATCTTTTTAAAAAAACAATTTGACCAGTTAGTTATTAGAAAGGGAGATTATAATTTGTACATCTCGTACAAATCAACAATAATTTGGATTATAATTAGTGAACTGTATATTTTATTTTATTAACTTTCAAATTATAATTTATAAAGGAAAATTTTCTTAGTTAATTGTTTAATATAATCTCTGCCTCCTTTTCCATTTAAACTAATTTTTTTAAAATTTATGTTTAAAAATAACTTTATTTATCACCAAATAACTTTTTACCGGATGGGCCAATTTGGATGATTATTTTTTGTTTAATAGAGCGAGTTTTTCTGGTGGTCCCATAATAAATTCATCCAGATATCTTAGGTAGATATTATAAAAAAATATTTGTTTGCGATTGATTCAAATGCATTGCCTCCAGCGATCAGCGTTTCTTGCCAATCCGATAATAGCGGCGCGAAGGCACCACTCTAGAGGGGAGGTCACCAGTCTCTTGTAAAGCTCTTGTAAGGTCACTGCCAGTCTCTTATTCATTCGTCTCTGCTTAAAACGGAGGATTGTCCGGTCTTCCTTTCTTACGGTCTTTGGGGTCAGCCATCTTATCAACACTGAGTTTCGCATCACTGAAACGAGGACGCTGTAAACCACAAGAGGACTCGCCATTACATAATCTAATACCCCATTCGCACTACAGCTGGGCTAGATCGAGTTACTAGCGAATGGGATGGCTTCCTACGGAAACCATAGTACGCACACGTAGTCTGCTCAGTCGCTCTCTTGTGCACTCAGCCTTATATGCATCTGCGATAGTTTCGAACGAAACTTTCGATAAAGTTAAAACTGGAACGCGCATAGGCCTTTGAGGGGGGAGGGAGTTTGCGCTTGTGTATGCGCTAGAAACTTTCAATGCTAAGATATATACCAAACAACTCGTAATTAATTCGCCAATTGATATATAAGGCCAAGAACGTAATTAGGGGAGAAACAGATTGTATTTCCCTGATCTGTTTAAGTTCATTTGTTTTTCTTTGTTTCTACTAAAAAACTATTCTACAGGGTGTCTACAAAGTCTAGGTACATACTGGATTAACACATACTTTTAAAACAAAACAATTTTATTTAATTCTAATGTTAATAAATAATATTTTCTATATGATTTCCATCATTTTCAATGCATAATCCCCCCCCCCCCCCCTTTCCCCCACTCGGGAAAATAACATAAATAGTAAAATAGCACATTTCTTTATGTTATTTATCCGAGAGGGGTGGGGGAGGGGGGGGGGAATTATGCATTGAAGATGATGGAAATCATATTGAAAATATTATTTATTCACATTAGAAATAAATAAAATTGTTTTGTTTTAAAAGTATGTGTTAATCCCCTGTGTACCCAGACTTTTTATGTGGATACCTGTATATTCCCCCCCTACCGAGCCCCATCATAATCGATACAATGGCACGTGCTCTAATGGTACCCTGATGACACACACAAAATTTTTTAATGATAAGACATAGCAAGTAGTACATTAAACAACTTGAAATGATAAAATAGGAGGGAATAAAACGTTATTATGTACAATAAATATGGTTCGAAGACTGTCGAAATTGTTTCAGTAGTATCTGTTTTAATAATACCATTATGGTTCCATTTGAAAATTTTCAATGCAAAAAGTATGTAATATGTAATATATCATTATGTAATATATCAAGCAACTTGTAATTTTATGAACGAATATATAAAAGTAATTTATAAATCCGAAGATGATCGAATTTGAAGCAGTTGTACCTGTGCTAATGATGCCATTACGGTACCATTAGAGAGTTTCAGTCTTAAGATGGAGCATGTAACATATCAAAACAATAAATAACGACATGCCATGAATGAATATATAAGAATGGTTATAAAATTCGAATTTGAATCAATGAATATATACGAATAGATTATCGAATTTGAATCACTGGAACCTGTTTTAATGTTTTCAAAAGCAATTCAAAAATTTTGGAAATATGTTTCAAATAGTTTACGTGACGGTGTTTGGTTTAGCCCTTCGGATCTTGGTCATTCCTTAATGGTTTATTTGTTTTTAATTACTGAAAAATAGTTGAAATTGCTTTTATTATTAGGGAATATAATCTGAGTCTAATAAAAACTTTTTACAGTATTAGAGAATATAATCTGAGTATAATAAAATTTATTACGGTATTAAGAGAATATAATCTGAGAATACATATTGCGGTGCTAAAAGCCTGCAATAATTACAAAAAATAAAATTCAAAAAAGTGGTTCAAAAAAGTGGTTAAAAAAAATGAAAAACATGTGTGTTGTTGGTAAACATATTAAAGAGATTACTTATCCTTGCGAAACTTTTTAACAGAAAAAAGTCGTCTTTGAGGTACTATCTTTTTGTTTGAGGGTTGATTGGTTTTCGATTCAGGGAATTCAGCAAATGAGCATGTTCTTCCTGTGATAAGAGAGGAAGAAGACAATCTGGTTTTTCCATATTGCATCATTTCTTTTAAAATTTGTATCTGATATACAGACTGACAATTGTCAACCATCGCATCCAACTCCATTTTCAGTGCAACTTTTTCCTCTTCTAGAGATCTGACAATATGCCTATTGTTTCTTTAACTCTCTACTGATTGCTTCCCTCTCTTCTTCTTCATTCTCGTTTTCATTATTATCAATAACCAACTGATTTTCTTCAGTTTCATTGTAATGCATGGTAGAGTTGTCATTTGACTTACACTGAAATTTTTGCAAACCAGATGAATATGTTTACATATAACAAATCTTATAGCATAGTCATTACAGGTACAAGATAAGCTGTGAATACATATGCCACATTCACTGCAACGAATGCTACATGAACAATGTGTTTGATAGCTTACTTCATATGTATATAAATAAGTATTTGTTGCCTTGCTTGATATAACAGTCCAGCAGAGACCAGGTTTTATTTCGGTTACCAAATCTTTGCTCAATGATGCACTCTCATCATGTCACCTTCTAATCTCAGCTACTCGAGGCGTGAGTTTGGAACGTTTTAAAGAAATCACCCGACCAATTAGTTTTTTGGATATTGCACTTAATAAAATAGCTAGTGATTTGTCCAGCCTTTTTATTACTTTTCCTCCAGCTTCTTCATACTTTAATTCACGGTGCCAGCACTCTAATTTCATGTTAGTATTGATCTGGCAATTACGCCGAAAACAATATGCCCATTTTTCTGTTCTGGTCATATAAAAATTTTGAAAATATTCGCCAAATTCTTTCATATCATCACATAGCAAGTATTTTCTAACACAATTTTCTGATAATTGTTTAAATGTTACAACATCCGATTCTTCAATCAACTGATTAAGATCTTTCTTTATGTTTTCACGTATCTCTTGAGTTTTCACTTTTGTTTGCAAGTTAGCCTGCCAAGAACGTTTCACATGCCATGCACATAGAAGGTGTGTTGTTTCAGTTTCAGGAAATATTTTTTTCCACGCATTATAGTAAATAGGACAATCATCAGACATAAGAATATGAGGCGCTAAATCATCTGTTATGCGCTTCTTAATTTCAGAAAAAAAGCAAACATCACACCAGTTATCACTCTACTGGAGTATATTGCAGCAACTGGGAACCCTTCATGATTTGCATCATTAACCATCATTGTGGTTAACTGATAACCATACTGATTAATTCCATGGGTAGAATCCAACATGACACCTTTATTCCCGTGTAAATTCAGCAATGTTAGCTGTGCCTTGTTCATAAGTACCAATATAAATTCATCAGCTTCCAAATTTGGATATTCTATAAGATTTTCATCAACTGCTTTATACAATAACACAGGATTATCATTCTCATTCATAATCTGCTTGACTCTTAAATCCACAGAAGTAGCATCATCTTGATGGAAGCATATTCCATTATCAATTTTTTTATCATGACAAATATTATGCAAATCCTTTGTGTTTGTATAACTTACACGTTTTGTTGGCGAGAAGTTTTTCCGAATGTTAGAAAGGACAGAAGATTTAGGAACTCCAAGCAACATTTGTGAAGCAAATTCTTTTTTTTCATCTTCAGTGAGCGGTAGTCTTCCAACTTCGGATTTATGGCCTAGATGCACTGATTGAAAATGAACTTGCAGTTCAACAGTCAACAGCTTCATCTATAACTGTTTTATACACAGAGAGATAGGCTGGACACATTTTACCTATTCGTTGTGTTCCTGCACATTTCAACCGCCTTTTCCCCGTTCCACGTGGCTTGTAAACTCCACTTCTGTGACAAGAGAAGTGTGTTACTGTCCTACCGTCAGCCAGGACTCTCTTCGAGCGATGAGTGACAAAGCGATGACATGATTCTTTTTCCATCCTCTTTTTCCACTCTTCAAAATCTGCATCGCAATAAAATTCTTTCTTTTCAAATGACAACTTAACGTCCGGATGTAAAATACAAAGATGCTGATGCAAAGAGGACATCGATAAGCACTCCTCATCACACAAACAAAAACAGTGTGAATTTTATCTGCTCACCCGGATGAAATTTTCTCATGTGAGCATACAAATTTTTTCTTTGATTAAAGTGGCGCTCGCAGTAATTACATGGGATGACATTTTTGGAAACTTCCATCGTTTTGTTTCGACGAAAAGTTATTACTGAAAAATAATTGCAATTATTAGACAGCTTTCCTAATGAAATTGCTAAATCTGGTCACACTGTTGATAATGTTTAAATAATAGTCTTACTCACGTTTTACGATCTAGATAAACTGTGGAAATGTGATGGACCCAATGATGTAGATGAAAGAGCAGGATTGCGCACGCGAAGCTATATCCCAATAATCTCCAATAGTGGATGGATCAGAAGTGTGGGAGAAAAATCCAATGATATGTATACAACTCCTGGATCTCTGACTCAATAATAAGTATAATAAGTTGAGAAAATAACTAAGTCAGAAAATCAGCATGAAGCATAAATGGTGTCCAACAGAATGTGAGACTGACCACTGAGCGGCTATTTGCGCAGGAGGGACAAACACACATGGTAAGCTCATGGAAAACAGATGTTTATAAACGTATTGTCATGGAATTCAAATAACACCGCGAATTCCGGTGACGTCAGACGTCGATACCGAACACGTATTTTCCATCGTACGAAATCGGGCGACGAGAGCGACGGCAGTTACGTCAACCAATGCGACACTCGGTAGCCAATCAGAACCAGGAGCGCGGATTTCAAGCTGCATCGACGAAAGGGAGAAATCGAGACAGACGTTATGGGGAAGGCAACCAGAGGAGACCTGAAAAATCTCCTCCGACCGAGGCATTTGGATTTCAACGTCGTGGACAACTGCTAGCCATAGATGCAGCAAGGGAAACTGTTCCCACGCCTGGGATGCGACGTTTGTCAGCGGAGACCCCATCTATGAGCCCCGGCCAGAGCATTGCAGCCCGGAATGAAGACCTCGCTATAGTGAAGAATTCCGTATCAACGAGCGACGGCGAGACGAATCTCGAAGCGGAGCGAGTAAATCCAAGGCGACAGCCAGCGATACTCACCGGAGTGGAGCCGTGCCGAATAAGCCTGCTGGTAAGCGCTCAATTTATTATTTGTGGGTTCACCGAAGAGGCGAGAGCATGCTTCGCTGAATTGTACCGCTCCGAAGTAAATTCTTATGCCAATCTTCAGGGTTTGTGGCCGTTCGGTTTGTCGGCTTATGTAACCCGTAGCTCGGGTTTTACGTATGTAATTCGCACTAAGCCCCCTCAGCGAGCGAGTGGGAGCCAGTTCCATTAAGAGTCCCTGTGCTTCTTTGCGGCCGACATTCCGACATCGTCTTACCTAATAGGGAGGGGTGCTGTGTTGTTTTAATTTTCCCCCTTGGTATATTGCTATTTCTCTTTTACATAGTGGTAACCGGTGAATTGTGACGGAAAAAAAAAAAGAAAAGAAGTGCAACTTCAGGAGCGAGCTATTCATCAATCTTGTTTGTGTGTGTGTGTGTGTGTGTGTGTGTGTGTGTGTGTGTGTGTGTGT
>JAHWFO010092920.1:408897-440962 GCA_023313115.1 Rhysida immarginata | reverse complement strand
CGAGAGGAGAAAGCACGCAGCCTTCCTCTGCCGGCTCCTCAACAGGAATCATAAGTTTCGATTTCCCACATTCGTATTTATGCTCAGTGCATGTCCGGTCTCCCTTCCCCTTCACAACTTACAAGTTCCCAAAGTGGATAAATCAGGAAAACAATAATAACTTCAAACACTATACGAAATCCATGACACAAACAAATCATTAAAAAATTCAACATTTCTATTTATCGAGGAATCCAATGACTAACATCAACAATATTTATTTAAACTCCAAAAGAATGTCTCTTCCTGTCATTGCTCTACCCCTCCTGCTATTTCACAATTGTGTGCCTTCGATTAATATCCAAATTTATAATCTTAAAATATCTCGACTTAATAAATTACTACTTCCAAAACAATTATATTACTTTATTCTCACTAAACAACTGAATAATACCTGCTATTATTCCTGTGACCAAGTTTATCATAAAATGAATACATTACTTAACACGTGATAACGTCACACTATAATCATTAAGCCACTATGGACATAGAAACTGTCGCTATCAAACATGTCCTATGAGCATAGGTTAAATATTAGGCAGTGGCTACGTACAGTGCAACCTTGTACGCCTTCCGTTCAATACAAAGGAAGTGGCTAGCTATACCGCCATCTACTAACTTTCTTAGTGGTCACAGAAATGGCTGCCAGAAAGTTACGAGATCTCATTTTATGGTTAAACCTAAGTTAACCTCAGTCAACCTAACCCAACACTAGAATGCTCAAAAAATGCTGGCTTACCTTTAAAGCATGGTTCCTTTTGACAATGGCTAATCATCCAGAAAGCAGAAAAAAAGAAAATCTGAAATCCACACGACCGTGACATGCCGATTGTGTGGTTGCTATAACAACAGCTAGCCAAAACGCGCCCTCTAATGTCGGAATCCATACAATACTGTTTTGATTCTGTCGGTAGATGGCGGTACAGCTTGCCACTTCCTTTGTATTGAACGGAAGGCGTACAAGGTTGCACTGTACGTAGCCACTGCGTAAATATTATTCCCGTTGGGCACTAATGCTTTGTAAGACAATTGCCGACAATACAACGATAATCTAACCCACTGTAAGAATAATTAACCATTAGGAATGACATAACCAAGTACCGAAAGGATAAAATAATCGTCGTCAAGTAAACTATTTGAAACGTATTTCCAAAATTTTTGAATTGCTATTGAAAATATTAAAACCGGTTCCAGTGCTTCAAATTCGATAATATATTCATTCATTCAAATTCGACTTTTATAATTTGAAAGTTTTTTTTATTAAAAAAATAATATAAAATAATAATATAAAATAGAATTTAAAAATTATAAAAAATTATAGTTTTTACAATTGGTTTCATACAATTTTAAATGAATTTCATACATTTTTAAATAGATTTAATACGATTTTAAATGAATTTAATACGATTTTAAATAAATATAATGTGTTTTAGTTTAATGTAAATGGAATTTCACTACTAAACTAAATAAAAAAACCACTTTTATTGAAGCCATGTTACATTAAATCTTTTTTTTTTATTATTTTAATTCAATTACAGAAAACAAAATTGTAGCATAAACAAATAACACAAACGTAAAAGGAGTTAACAGTTAACCACTGTGTAATTAAACTAAAAAAATACAGTAATACTACAGGTTTTGCAAATTCATTTTGTACAATTTTACATGAATTTCAAACATTTTAAAATAGATTTAATACACTTTTAAATGAATTAAATACAATTTTAAATGAATTTACCGGTGAAATATCTTCTTAGTACAGAAATACGGAAGAATAAATATTCCTATTATTACTGTATTTACTTTAGTTTAATTACACAGTGGTTAACTGCTTATGTTACTTGTTTATGTTATAGTTTTGTATTCTGTAATTGAATTAAGATAATAAAAAATATTTACCGTAAAATTTACTAAATCAAGGGTTCAGTAAAAATGTTTTTTTTTTATATTCTCAATTTAGTAATTAAACTCCATTTACACTCCATAAAAGTGTATTAAATATTTTTGAAACAGTATTAAATTCATTTGAAAGCGTATTAAATCCATTTAAAATCGTATTTTATAAAATATTTATTAAAAATTAAATAAAGGCTGGACTTCTCTCTCCCGCGCATTCCAAGCATAGCCTAATGAGAACATCATGGCCGTGGCTATGCTCCAAGTTTCGTTGCGAAACTGTCGTAGACGAATAAGAGACTGAGTGCATCTCAGGGCGCACTCAGGTTTCCATAGGAAGCCATCCCACTCCTGATGCTTAAGTGATCGAGTTGAGCTAGCTTATGCTGGGTGCCCACTCCGACGATAGCGCGATTCTATCGCTTTGTGAAGCACGCATGCGCAGAGTGACGTCACGAGGGCGATTCTGTGGCGCATCTAAGGCTGCTTCTAAAAACTCTCTCCAGTCGCGATCGAGCGTAAACGTTCATGATCAACGCGAGCACTGCATCTAAAAATGACAGAACGCTCGTCACTGGCGCCTCTAAAAACTCCCCGTTCTCATCGTCGTGTTGGCAACGCTCAGGATCAAGTGATCTTATTTCCATCGTGATCACTTCGCATTGCCTCGCTCACTTTCACTACTTTCGTTTTCATAACTTTCGCAATAATGGCCGACAATGAAAGCATATCCCATCTCGAAGTCCGTTTCCAATGCGGTTTATAGTTTTGTAACGAATCTGAAGGCACGGAACAGGTCAAGATACATGGTAGGGGCGAAGGAGCTGAAGATAAAAGCGAAGATTGTTTTATATATTTTAATTTTTTAATTTTTCTCTTAGGTTTCGAATTTTCTTTAAAGTTTCGTTTTATCGTACGTGCACTCTCGTACGTAGATTTTTTAACACTCTCGTATATATTTTCATAAAAGAATAAATACATTGAAATCTAATAAATCTCCATCAGATTATAATAATGGACAATAAAAATAAATAATTACGCTTAAAACAGAAAGTTTGAAAGCGTAACGAGTTTCTGTGGCAGTTACCTCTTATTTACTGATCGTGCTGTTATCTCATTGCCCCTGGTGCTGTCAAAAAACTTCATGAGCGGGTGAATAGAGCGGGCGCGATCAGGGGTAAACGATCACGTGATTGAAAATGAGCGCTCGAGAGTTTTTAGAAGCACCGTTAGGCTGCTTCTAAAAACTCTCTCCAGTCGCGATCGAGCGTAAACGTTCATGATCAAAGCGAGCACTGCATCTAAAAATGACAGAGCGCTCGTCACTGGCGCCTCTAAAAACTCCCCGATCTCATCGTCGTGTTGGGAACGCTCAGGATCAAGTGATCTTATTTCCATCGTGATCACTTCGCATTGCCTCGCTCACTTTCACTACTTTCGTTTTCATAACTTTCGCAATAATGGCCGACAATGAAAGCATATCCCACCTCGAAGTCCGTTTCCAATGCGGTTTATAGTTTTGTAACGAATCTGAAGGCACGGAACAGGTCAAGATACACGGTAGGGGCGAAGGAGCTGAAGATAAAAGCGAAGATTGTTTTATATATTTTAATTTTTTAATTTTTCTCTTAGGTTTCGAATTTGCTTTAAAGTTTTTTTTTATCGTACGTGCACTCTCGGACGTAGATTTTTTAACACTCTCGTATTTATTGTCATAAAAGAATAAATGCATTGAAATCTAATAAATCCCCATCAGATTATAATAGTGGACAATAAAAATAAATAATTACGCTTAAAACAAAAAGTTTGAAATCGTATCGAGTTTCTGTGGCAGTTACCTCTTATTTACTGATCGTGCTGTTATCTCATTGCCCTTGGTGCTGTCAAAAAACTTCATGAGCGGGTGAATACAGCGGGCGCGATCAGGGGTAAACGATCACGTGATTGAAAATGAGCGCTCGAGAGTTTTTAGAAGCACCCTAAGGCGATTGAAAAGCTCTGCATGCTTTTCGATTGCGCGACTCCATCGCACCCAATAAGAAAACAGTTTCGAATCACGTGGCACATGCAATCTAGTGGCAGCACCTACTTCGAGATGGTCGGATATCGCTACGGAAAATTTGATTGAAGATGTCAAGTAATATGCAATTCTGGATGCACGAAATATCCAATTCTGATTTTGGAAGCACGAAATCTTGAAGTGGGAAACGTAATGATCGCGTAGATAGCGCATGCGCATTCAGTCACGCGGCCATCGCGCCAAGTGGGCACCGAGAAGCGAATTGATCGCCTGGCGTTTGTTGCGCATTCGCATATGACTCAAAGCGATAGAATCGCGCTATCGTCGCGCCAAGTGGGCACCCAGCATTATTCGGGCAGTTTTTCGGGCTAGCTCAGCTCAGGCTAGTTGATGAAGCCAAACAGTTCGCACTACATTCTAGCCTGACCGAGTTTTATCAGATTCGGTATCACTAAAACCTGAGCTTGTTAATAAGTCACTGTCACTGCTATCAGTGCCACTAGTTGCATCGTTGTCCTCCATGTTTTATATTGCCGTGTCTCTCTCACAGTGTTTACGTTAACGCTAAATTTAGCGTAAATTACGCTAATACTTATCTGTTGGACGCTGGTTTGAAATTTTTAAGCGTCCGGGAAGACGCTAAATTTTTATCACGGATTTCTTGTCTGGTCAAGTTAACTTGTAAAATTCCCTATAATTGGTGCGATTTTTAAGCGTTAATTGGCTAACATGTAATATGTGATCACCGACATCATAACCAAAGGTTTTTCGCCATAAAAGTAGAGTGAAAGTGAAATTCCTGACAGCAAGACTTATAAGAGGCCTAGAGTAATGACGGACTTTTTAGTCAAGGTTGCTAGTAATAATTCAACCTGCATTGAAAGAGTAGAAGAAAATATTAGTAATGATCGTGATTTTTTTTGAAAGAGTACGCTAAATAAATAAGAGGGGACTCAATAACTGAAATACATGGGGTCTGGGGGACTCAATAATTATTCTCCCTAAAGCAAACCCTGCTCTCATGTCTTTTTTTGTGCATGAAATAACTGAAACAATGATATTTTGAAGAATGTTTGTTCGTTATTGCCCTTTCCCTCAGTCAACATGTCTAGAACTTAACACCTAATTTCACCATTTAAATCAATTTTAAAAAAAATAATTCCAAAACATTTTTCTACCATTTAAAAAAACAAAGTGCCCCAAAACCGGGTCCGTATTAAATTTGAAATGGGTCATTAAAACAAAAGGAGAACATAAACATTGAATGAAAGAAAAGCATTTATTTCCTATAAAATCAATCATAAAATGCAAATTCAAAACTTTTAATGAAATATCAATTTCTTCAAAGGTATATGTAATTCTAAAATCATATAAAAAATCAAAAAGATCTTAACAAACATCAGGATAATAATTAAAAGAAAGAACAAAGCATAATGAATGGCTATGATGTGGATGGATATAAAAGAACCAATGACTTATATTAAAAAAACCAATGACGTTCTTTAATATATGTCATCAAAAGAACATACATCAAATTTTTAAAATTTAATTTTGAGTAAATTCTAGAGAATAATTTTTATTAATAATGCAAAAATGACTGTTAATAAAGATCAATTAAAGGCTATTAATATCGCATTATTTTCATGCATGGGGACGAGTTTTAGCGCCATTGTGGCAAAAATAAGAAACCTATTTGCCTCCCATTTTAGATGCGGAAAAACATCGAATGGACAGGCCTTCTATAATCTACGAGGTCTGTTCAAAAAATAAGCGATTTTTTTTATTACTCCGCAGTGAATCGTCATAGTGAGGAGCGGTTGGGCAGCACTGCAAAGGTCATGACCTTCCGCGTAACGGACATTTTTCGAATTGTTAATATCAAGAGCTCATAAGGGCTCTTGGCTGAGCTGAGAGAGAGCATTGAGCAATTTGGTGCATGCGCGCGCTGCCCAAGGTAAGTAGAATGTAAGGTATGCTCGATCGGGCCGTTTCTCCCGGTGCTTACCAGATGGCGGAGCATCGATGACGTCAGCCAGAGCCCGAAAAATGTAAACCCTCCATAGGCGCACATGCTTTAAAATAAAAAAATCAGATCAAACTTTGCAGACGATTTTTAATAATACTTGGAACACGTTACACATTTGAAATATGCAACAACAGTTTCCAGGAAAACAAAAATAAACCATGTATAGATAAAATAAAATATTTTAAAAAGGATTACAAACTTCGCTTTATGATTAACATCATGGGCTGAGCATCTGCCTGGTGAAGCCATCGCCGAAATAGCGGCTGCAATGCATCACTGAAACAGATCAACAATCCTTTCAAATTCACGGAAAAAACAATTTCTCCACATGCGAGGGGGTTATGTTAAAATCCAATTTAATATTTCTTTTATTTCCTCCATATTGTGCATATTTTCCTTCTTATCATTTTCAATGTTGTCGTTATTTATTGTGTTGGAAAAGTGCTTCATTGTCATCGCTTATTGCCAAAAGATGGCGCTATGATATTTCGTTTGCGTGTGTACTTCATTTCTGTATGTAGTCGTTGCTATTGTTGTATGTTCGTTCGTTTTCTTGCAATGAAGAGCCTTCCAATCAACATGTTGCTTTTTTATGTCGTTAATAAAGAAAGTATTTGATTCTTAGGATGAATTTGAAGCCACTTAAATCGGCTCATAAATAGCTCAACTTTATATACTCTTGGCATCCTGGAGTTTCGTTTCGTTATCGGTATTCAATCGTGCAATGCCTTACATAATTTTAAACGTAATTTTAACAATAATATATTTTTTAAACGTGTAATGTAAATCATTTCCGTTACTTGAACTATGCTTGAACTGATTATGAAATAAATCAATCTTGGAAACATAAGCGAATGCTCGTGAAAGGTCTCGAAACGGAAATTTGCGCTGCTTTTCCATAGCTTTCAAGCAAAACAATAGTCGCATTCGGGCTCTGGCTGACGTCACGGAGCTTAGCCAATCACAATAGAAATCGCGATCGAGCATACCTTATACTCACTTACCTTGTGCGCTGCCGCCCGCTCAGAGATGACGTCATCGCCTTCTGGATGGAATGAACTAACACTATATAAAAATAAAAAAACAAAAAAATAAAAAAACAAATTACTTAACTGTGGATAAATAACGTCATTGGTAACACAATGAGCCAAAACCGCTTTTCCACAACAAAATATTTATTAAGCCTGGATACGTATTTCGGACGCTACACGTCCATTCTTCAACAAGACTGAATGTTACAGACAATCGACAATCGAACAGTGAAGTGTACATTTCTTCAAATGGGACGAAAGCAGCGTTTTCACAAAGCTCATTGAACCAGAATAAACTCCAGAAGAAATACACTGAGGTAGTCAAGAAGCCTAACCAACCCAAGCGGTCTTCCTTATTATACAAAAAAGAAAATAAGATTGACGATTGTCAGAAACAAAATACAAACGGAATAAAAAGAACAACGAGAAACGAGATTATCACATCTTCCAGTAATCCGGGAAAGAAACGTTGCTGATGTCTTCAAACTTGATGTCAAGAATGTGCCTCGGTTTTCGATACTTCATATGCCATTTCATATCCATTGAGTTCTTCAGTATTCCAGTCACTAGGTCATTGTCGTGAATCTTAATCTTCTGCACCATAATCAAAAGAGGTCCTGTATAAACTTTCCGATTTGGACCATATCTAGATCTGAGTGGATGGACTGGTTTCTCACAGTCCTTCTGTCAAGCTGGGCAATGGTTCTCAGAATAACATTCTGGAATGACTGTAGCTCGCTCCATCTGCTTCTACAGATAGTCGCCCACGCAGGCATGCCATAGAGGAGTATGGTCCGAATAATCGACTTGTACACAAGTAACTTATTGTCGATGCTGAGGGTGCTCTTCCTGCCCAGGAGAGCTATGAGACTGTACTTAGCCCTCTTCGCTTCGTTCAGAGCGTAGGTCATGTGACGATTCCACGAGAGTCTTGAGTTGATGATAACGCCAAGATATTTGTAGTTGTCTACCCCGTCCTGTTTCTTATTGAATAGAACAAGAGAATCTGGGGGACGGTTTAACTTTCTTTTGAAATACATAGCCTTGCACTTTCCGACATTAAGGTTCAGCTTCCAGCAGTTAAACCAGTCTTCGAAAATCTTCAAGGCGTGCTGTAGACGAGTGATAACGTGAGCCGGCTTGTGTACCCATGTCATAATGGCAGTATCATCAGCATAGAAATATAAATTACAATTTTTGGGTTTCGGGAAATCATGCACAAAATTATTAAATAGCACGGGCCCGAGGACAGAACCTTGAGGGACACAGGCCTTTCCAACACGGGGCGTGGATAGATCTTCACCAACTATAGCTTGGTAGGACCTGTCGGTAAGAAAGGATTTCACCATCAAAATCAAATTGGGAGGGAACCCGTCTCTAATCATCTTGGTGACAAGGCCCCCATGCAACACTTGGTCTAAAGCTTTACTGACATCGAGGAATACCATTCCGCAGTACCTGAAAAGGTTCAAGGGGGTGCTGAGATCTTCTACGAGCCTCCATATCTGCATCTGACAAGAGTGGGTGGCACAAGAGCCAAACTGGTCTTTCCGAATTAGATCATTGTCGAGACAGTGGTCTTGGAATCTGAGGAGGATCGTTTTCTCCAAAACATTGGACATTGAGGGGAGCAGACTAATAGGTCGGTAGCTCAAGGGAATTGCTGGGTTTTGCCCCTGCTTGGGGATACTCAAAACAATAGCTTGTTTCCAAGATGCAGGGATGCAGCAGTCGCTAATGATATTGGTGAGATAGTCAATAAAGTTCTTCGGGAGATTAATAGGGGCGTTATTGCTCACCTTGTCTCTTCCTGGTGCCTTCTTTTTCAGTTTACTTATGATGGTGGCGATCTCTCCAGCCTCGATGTTGTTCTTCGTTAAATGCTGCGGGACTTCATCAAAGTTGACAAGGCCATCTTCCACAAGCTGAGACATGATTTGGCTCTCGGGATTGTTGTTGATAGGAGTAACAAATTGCATTTCTAGTAAATCTGCAATGACTTGGGCCTTGTCCTGATCTGTTTGCACATAGTCACCTTATGGTGTACGGAGGGGAGGAAGCGTATTATGATTTTTCTTATGTAAAGCTCTGACCATACTCCAAATGGAACTGTCGCGAGCCGAGAAGCTTTTGAGTTTGTCATTCCATCCAGCGTCGGGAAGCTCTTTTATCTCCTCTTGGACTCTTCGCACTAACCTGTTGTACTTGGCTTTGAGCCAAGGTTCACGATAGCGTTGCCATAGTCTACGGGTCCTGTTTCTTTCATCAATTAGGCGTTGGATTCCTGGAGTGAGTTGAATTCGATGAGGAGGTTTATTCTCTGATGGATAGTTACTAGCTTCTATGGCACTGTTAATACATCTGGTGATGTCTTCAACACGTTGATCGATGTCCTCCGTACAGTACACAACGTTGGGATGGCAGCCATAGTTCTTAAGAATATCTTTGTAGAGCTTCCAGTCTTCATGATGTATGAGTTCCTCTCGGAAATTTATTTCAACATTGTCAAAGTTCAACGCCACAGGCTTGTGGTCAGAAGAAAGGTCCTAAATTGTGAAGATATTGTATGGTTTGAAGAAACCCTTCAAAAGCGAGATGTCCAAAACTTCACTAGTAGAGGAGTGGTCGCAGTAGTAGGTGTCCTCCACAGGTCCAGCAGCGATGATGTCCAGCAACGTTTTATTGTAGGTACCTATAGATAATCATGCCGTTGTAGTTCTGCGTTCTGGAGTTCCAGCTTGGGTGTTTGGCATTTAGGTTACCAGCCACGACGACTGGAGTGTCACCACTGAAGAGTTCATCAAGCTCGCTAACGTCAAGATTATTTTTAGGTGAATTATAGAGCGCCACGAACTTCACTTCACCACAGGAGACGTCATTGATAATGATGGAGGCCGATTCCATACCTGCATAAGACTTAGAGACTAATTCTTGGTGTTGAATTTCCTTCTTAATGATGATCGCAGCGCCCCCAGAAGCACATCTTGCAGCATTTGAAGCCATACGATCCGTACGGTACACGCAATAGCCAGGTTAGCTTGAAGTCTTAGCTTGGTTTGAGGTGTGTTTCACAAAGGAAAGCAACGTCGACTTCTTGCTTCATCAAAAAATTGTGAAACTCGATACGCTTTCGGGGAATCCCCCTAGCGTTCCATATCACGCACCGAAGTTCACCTTTGTTGATTACTGTATAACGTTTTGCAGCCATAGTATAATTAGTTGGTCGTAAGGAGCCCACTCAACTGTGGGTAAGTTTTGCCTACATTGGAAAACAGATGAAAGATATGTCCTAATTGTTTATACATACCTGGTAGGTCGTTGATGTTCAGGCCTTTATCCTCCGGCTTAGACACAGTAGCAGCATAGGATTTGTCTGCTGTCACTTTGGAACTAGGCATCTTTTGAACATGGGGGTATTTTAGATATTTCGTGTAGCTTGAAGTGTGCTGTCCACCACATCTGACGCATTTTGGGGGGTCTTCTCCTTTAATCTTGGGGAAATCTCTACACTGGTGCCCCTCTGCGCATTTGTTGCAACGAGAATCTTCTGTGCAGCCCATGGCTACGTGTCCGAATCGCAGGCAGTTGTAGCATTGTAATGGCTTCTTGTCCCCTGGAAAGGCCTCCACTAACATTGCCAACGGCCCAATACGTGTAATGTTCTTCAATGACTGGTTGTGTTCGGTGTTCGGGAGCAGAACCAAAACCATCGGCATATCAATGGATCCTTTGGCTTTCCTTAATCGAATTACCTTTTCTGGGAAGTAGTTGGCTCTTTCTAGGTCTTCTTGGAAGTCATCCAGATCATAGGTAACATCAACATTTCGATTGACGAACTTCAGAACCTTCTCGGACTTCAGGTGATGATGCTGAATTTTTAGAATATTGTCAGACTTAATTCCAGATACTAACCTGTTGTGAGTTTCTTCGTCTTCACATTTAACTTTGATGGTTTCAGCTCTGCCCGTATGAACAGTGATCTTTTCCACTGGCACATGCTTCTCGAGCTCAGTTAAAATCGTCTTAAACGGGACGCCATGAGTCCGCACGATAATTGGCGGTACATACCTCTTCGTGATCCTATGGTCTTCATTAGCCGAGCGACTCTGTCCATTCTTCGGATACCTCATTCTAGACGCGCTGACGACTTCTTCGCTTACTCTGGAGACGGTCTTTAGTTTATCGATCCTCGTGCGTTTTCTGAATTTTATATTAGTATTAGTAACACCAATCCAAGGACTCTCATCCACTTCTTCATCGATTTCATCATAGTGACTTCTCTTACAGCCATAGATTCCACAATTTTTAGAACAGGAAATAGTTTTAAAACATTACTTACCTTGCTGTTATCAACCGGTTTGTCTTCCGTGGAGTTTCCTGCCTTTGGGATACCGGAGCATTTCCCAAAGGCTTCCTTCAGTTCGCTTATCTTGTCAATAACATCTCTACGAGAGTCTTAATTTCCCTGTTGATACCTTCGAACTTCTCCTCAAAACTTTTGTGTAGAGATTCGACTTTTTGCTCCAGAGCACTATTCTTAGCGTTTATTTCATCCCAGAGGGCTTCTAACATTTCGTTCGAACTAGGTCAAAAGCAGCAAACCTAGCATCCAAACCTGGTAGGCCTTTTCGCAGGACACAGCTTTACTATCCGCCACTAGCAAAGGCCCTTTAGCCGACTTCAACGTGGTCAATTTGGACGAAGCCATCATATACAATTGTACAGAACCAGGGGGGGGGGGGAGAGTAACCTCGCAGCTACGTGTGTGCTAAAGAAGCCGTCCTAAGAAGGACGCACTTAGCTTTAAGAAAAAAGAAGTCAGGTTTGGGAGAAAATTAATTATAGGCCAGCAGGGACCCACTCGTGAATGATTAGCATAATAATAGATGATATGAAAAAATATCCTTAGTTAGGTTTGCGAGGTAATTAATGCCAACACCAGGGACCCAGAAGGATAATGAGCATCTTGATGTACTGGTATACGGGAATAATAATTCCAACGCCAGGGACCAGCTCATAAGACGTAACTGAAGGTGATTATCGCCCTGAAAAGGGCGCACCGTGAAATGAGAGTAATGAAATGATACCTGAAAAGAGAGTAGAGCTAGTCCGTTATGATCGTCCTGATCGTCCTCAGCCTATGTTCCGTCCGGATGATCTCCAGTCGCCTGCCGTCCGGTCTCTGTGAATGTTACAGTGTGCCTTAGGGCTATTTATATATAATAGGGACCGATCAGGTCCCTTTACATGTGGATAAAAATATAACTCAAAGCCAATCAGGTAAATTACAGCCAAGAATACAGACTAAATTTGAAACAAAATAAGCCAAGCAATTGCGAGCAGCACACAAGTACACCAAAGAATAAATAAAATAGAAAGAGGGGCAAAGTAGCCAATAAAAGAGCGCGGGGGAGGGGGTTCAAAGGTTATCTCTACATAAGTCAGAGAGAAGGACCAATCTGGTGAAAGCCATAAGGAAAGTCGAAACAAAGAGCCTAAAGCCAGGGTCCACTCAGAGAAACTAAGGGCTGAGAGAACCCAAAAGCGATTAGTACACGTACCTAAGCAAGTTATCCCAGACATTAAGGTCCATAGGGCCCTTGTCACCATAAAGGAGTTTGCTTCCCTGCTCTTTGTATATCTCTACAGTTTCAAGAAAATTGAGCTTCCTCCAGTCGTAGGTACGGTGGAGAATTTCGAAGTTGTCAGGTTTACCGTCATGCCCAATCTGTATAATATGCTGCGCGAAGGCAGAAGCGTCAGAATTATAGTTGCGGATGTACCTGAAATGATCTTTGATCCTGGTAGTAACCATCCTTCGTGTCTGCCCGATGTAAAAGGAGTCACACGTCCCGCAATTTAATTTGTACACGCCGGAGCTTTGGTCAGGTGATGTTTTATCCTTAGCAGATCCCAGGAGTCTCCTGAGAGTGTGTGAGCTTCTATAGGAGATCCTGTGTCCAAACCTTCTGGCGATTTTGTCAAGTCCTTTAATGAGTCTTCTGTTATACCAAAGCCCACTGTATTACTACAAGCCCGCCCAATCGCAAGGTTTCCATGGATCGCCGCGCTGAAGAGCGTGGCGCTAGTAGCCTAGGATTGCCTGTACGTGAATAGCATGTGGCTATGTGGAATATTTGTGTTTATTACGGCTATTTGTTAGCAATTTTTCAAGAAAAAAATCTCTATTTGAAAACAGGATTTATAACTTGAAAATTTCCGTAGACACTTACCCATCCAAGTGTTTTTTTCCATTCCTTACTTTTTGATTTCATTTATAATTACAGTATGCCCCCCTTTTATGTCGTCACCCGTTCCGGAAAGGCGGACGTAAAACGAAATCCGATTTCCCATAGGGTCCAATTATAAGAAATTTATTCCGTTCCGGACAGAAAGGAGTGACCCCCTCCCCGAAATTATTCCAATAGTTAAAAAAGGCAGAAAATATGTACTCACCAAAGTTTAACATGGTTTGTACATTCAATTTTTTTTTATTACAGACTCATAAAAAATTCTGTCCTGCTCTTCTCTTCTCTTCTCTTCTCTTCTCTCTCTTTCTCTGTCTTATCCTTCATTCTCTTTTTTTTTTTTTAACTTTTTACAGAATTTTTTTAGTTCTTTTTTCTTCTTCACTTTTTAATCATCAGAATCAGAAGAACTGATGACTTCCATCTTTTGATCCAATCTTCTGTAGTCTGCTTCTCTCTCTTCCTCAGCATCTGAATTCACACCCCACTTCTGCCTTTTTTTCTGTTTTTACCGTACCGTTTTACAGGAAAACGCCATCAACGCTTTCTGGTACATAGCGGGAAAATGCCATCAACACTTTCAGCTATATTGCGCATCAGCGCCCTCAAATTTTCGTGCACGGGCAAACGGCGAGTGCAGACATAAAACGGATATTTTTAGACGTCCGCTGGCGAACGTAAATCGAGGCGGACATAAAACGGGGGCCTACTGAACAGATAAAAACTCCTTATAACGAACTCGAAGGGACCAAAATTTAATTCCTTATAAAGAGAATTTGTAATAAGGAGGTGAAACCATTTAACATGGGGTGCTTGTGTGGCCAACCAAACTTTAAAAAAAATTCGTTCTACCGAAAATTTCATTATAAACAGGTTCGTTATAAGGAGTTTTTACCTGTATTACTTTCAGCAAACCAAAATTTAATTGAATACTGGCAAAATTAAACGCACAAAATTAAGTTTTGAGAATAATATTGGGAAACATTTGCAATTTATTTTATTTTATTTTATTTTATTTTATTTTATTTTTGTTTCCTGTTGATGAAAACTCAATAAGGCAAGAATAATTTTAAAAATTAAACTTTAATAATTTTTTCATAAATACTTTGCAAAAAGCAAATTCTGTTTGAAAAAAATGAGCAGATCATCCACAATCTCTGCAATAGGACAATTGGTTCATCTACTGTCTGTTGCTTACAAGCAGTCATCTGATGCAAAGTAAGTCTTTCCATCAATCCAGATAGTGTTCAATGTGACGTCTACTTGCACCACAGTATAACTGCATTGATTGGGGTACCTTTCTTGATACAGCCTGGTTGTTGTATGATAATTTTGCCTCGCCTCACCAAAGCAGAGGACCATGTTGATCATTTCCTGGTTAGTGTAGAGTGCCATCTTGCTTTGGTCTTTTTTTTCGCAGCTTCAACATGCCTTTTTATACCAATTGCACAGGAGACTGGTGACTTTATGGTAAATTGTGGAACTTTCCAGAAAAGAATGCAAAAAACTGAAACAATTTGCATGCTTGGCAAATGGTATTCAGAAGAAAAAAAACACTCGGTGGTTACTTCCGAGACTTGAACCCAGGATTTTTGGACTCTGTTGCTCTTGTTTCCTCCTATGGCTACTAATCCCTTGCCTCAGACTTGACAGGAATAAAGGTTTTAATGTTGCAGAGCATGCAATGAGGATTGTGGGTGATCCGCTCATGGGATTTTGGTGAACTTTTTTTTTGTTTTGTTTGGAATTTGCTGTTGAACAAATGTGCAATTGGAATCTTTTTTGTGTATCCCTTACGGTTTTCGAAATAGAATTTGGATGTGTGCTAATTTGCATATTTGAGAAGATGAAAGGTGCTTCATCAGATAGAACACCCTCAAGTCCTTATTCATTCCCTGTATTGGAATTTGCGTAATTACATTGGTATTCCAAGATAGGAAGGGGATAACAGACTTTTGACTCACCCTGTATACGGGTGTTTATGAATTCCATTGCCAGACTTGGAGAGGTGGTAGGGAAGGTGAAAACTAATAACTATTCCGAATACCATTTTTCCCACATAAACGTTGTAAACGAGTTAAAAAGGTGTAAAGATCCTGACCAACCCCTGTGAGTGCTGCACTGCACGGCACCCGCAAAGCTGCATGCAAAGCAGGAAATTAGCAACGAAAGCACTAATTGGTGAATCATGACATGCAGCTCTGGACAATTTATTTGTTCAAATGCAGAAACACGGTTATTACAGTGTTATGTTAAACAATTAGAGCAACTGTTCGAAGTGACGACCCTGGGCTGGAATGGAGGACGTGTATCTCCGTTGCATGTTCTGTTGCACTCTCTCAAACACTTCTGTACCTATCTGCAGGCGTCAAAGATTCTTGCTCTCAGCTCGTAAACACTGGCTATTGGAATAACATAAACCAGGCTTTTCAAATGAACCCATAAGAAAAAGTCCAGCGGCGTTAAAGCCCGTGATCTCGGTGGCCAGTTAATGGGGTCACCTCTACCTACCCAACGTTGAGGGAAGGTTTGATCGAAAAACACACGCATGGCCCGGGTAAAATGTGCTGGTGCTCCTTCGTGCTGCAATCATCTGCCGTCTGACTTCCAAAGACACATCTTCCATCAGTCCAGGCAGGATATCTTGAAGAAACTTGAGGTAATGCTCTCCAATCAGGTTTGGAGATAGTATATGCGATCCGATAGTCTGGTCATGTAGAATTCCAGCCCAAATGTTGACATAAAAGCGTTTTTGATGACTGGAGATGTGTGTGGCATGAGGGTTATGTTCGTCCCAACCATGGCTGTTGTGACAATTGAACATGCCCTCCTTGCTAAATCGTGCTTCATCCGAAAATAGCACAAGTGTGCCGAATGCAGATTGTTAGTAACACTGAAGATACCATTCAGAAAATTCCCACGCGTGGTAAATAGTCTCCACGTCGCAAAACCTGAACTTTCTGTTTGTGATAAGGATGTTGTCGGTGCTCATGTGGAATGTTCCATACAGTCGTGTGATTGATGCCCATATCTTATGCAACTGCATGTGCTTGTGGATGGGTTATCTGCAACTCCTTGCAGCATGTCCTCTTTGACATGTCTTGTTGCACACTGCCTGCTGGATAGAAATTGTCTAGTTTTCCGTAAGCGCTGGTCAATCGCCACAAATGTTGCACGACAAAGATGTCGTCTACGAGGGACCCTTTGCGGTAGAGCCTTGCAACTTCTCGTGCACTGCCATCTCTCCATACGTGAACTCATTCATGTTGAGATCTTTGCAAGTGTAAAGCTTTTGCTTGTACGTACTTCACGGACTCTGCCTGGTCACCCTCGATGAGGAATGTGATCACCCGTGCGTTCGGATTCACCAATTAGTGCTTTCGTTGCTAATTTCCTGCTTTGGGGAGTAAAGCCGTTGGTCCCGTGTAGTTGTTTGCTGGCTGCAAGTTAAAGAACCCTTGCGAGGCAAAATATGTGGCCCCTATAACGCCGTCCCGAAATGACCATAGCAGTTGAAAAGGACGTTAATACCAAACAAACCAAACCAAACCAATTTCCGGCTTTGCATCAGCTCTGCGGGTGCCGTGCAGTGCAGCATTCACAGGAGTTGGTCGGGATCTTTACACCTTTTTAACTCGTTTATAACGCTTTTGTGTGAAAAATGGTATTCGGAATAGTTGCTAGTTTTGACCATCCCTACCACTTCTCCAAGTCTGGCAATAGAATTCATAAACACCCTGTATATATTGTATTAAACGGTGTAGCATATAGCTTTAAAATATAGTACCGTAAATATTAAATTCCAAAAGTATTTGTCTCCATTTTTCAGAAACATACACAACACTATTACCGTCCAAGACTATCGGTTTAATATTTTAAAAGTAAAGTAATGCGTTTATTGGTTTTCCCTTTGTTATAAAATAAGCACAAAGTCTTGGACAATAATTGTGTATATTTCTGAAATATGTACGGTAATTAAATACTTTTATAACATGATATTTTAAGCATTTTAAATTTATACTGCATAGCATTTAAAAGTACGTTCTTATAAAACAATTATTTAGCTTTAATATCATAGTACTATTAGTACAGATTATTAATTTTATACCGGCTTAGTATAGTTTAATAAAAGCAACCGCCAATACTTTTATACCGTTTATTTTTCCTTTCAAAAAAACCGGAATGCTCAGAGTAAAAATTAAGCACAGTTCCACTTTTATTGTTTTACAATTTATACTGTGTTTGTAAACCTAAAATTGAACTAGCCATGTAAAAGACTTGTACTCGGGTTTTATCCGAAAAAAAAAAAACTGTACGGAGGGGGGGTTTTATCCGAAAGTTCGTGCGATTTCTGCAAGTACTGAAGTTCGTGATAATGAAATTTGGGGCTGTACGGGCAAAAATCTTGTGCGCACTTCGCTTTATCCTAAATTAGTTATATCCGAGTTTAATAGCATAGAATTCAATTGTCCTTTGCAGGGACCTAAAAGATAATTCATAATAACGAGGTGTTCGTCTTAATCGAATTCGTTATAACGAGATTTTAGTGTAAATATTTCCATCCATAGGTATAAAAGGACTAGACGAAGCGTTAATTATCTATGCAGTAAAAGCGGTCGCCTTAAGATCCATCCACACAATTTGTGATCAGTCCAAAACCGATTCATGGAAACCATGAATCAGTCGAAGAAACCATGACCGATTGCTGATAGAATCAGCCTAACTCGATTGGATTTTGATCGTCACACATGTGTGTCATAAGTTCAGTACACTGTGCTTAAAATTTTTTTGGTATGGATGGAAAGTGGGGCGGGCGGATTTTTTTTTAGAGAAAAACAAAATTTAAAAACTGCAAAATTCCGGGCGGACGGGGATGAATTTATTTTGCGTGGCCTTATTTTTATTATTTTATATGTTCGAAGTTCATCTTTTCCCCAGGCCTGCTTTTTCCCCTCCTTTCTGTTTGGGTGAATTATAAACAATTACGGTTTCCTCACTTGAGAGCATAATTTATATATGGATGACAAAATTTAAAATGAGAACTTTAAGTTGCCATTGCCAAAATAGAAAGACCATCAGAAGTTATAAAAACCAACTCAAAGGAAATAAAACTCTTAAGGAAGAATTGTTGCCACAGTATATGCCATTTCCATGTAAAATTTTTAAACTTTTTTCGGTAAAAAAATCTTAAAGCTTTGACAACTTTAAACACTGGAACTGAAAATGTGATCCAACTTTAAGTGCTGTATTTTTTTTTTTTTTTTTTTTTTTGGGCAGTTTTATTGTTTTGACGAGTAATGAAAAATTTTATTATTATTATTATTTTTTACTGAGATTTATATGTTGAGACTTAAACACTATCTTTATTTTATTTAATAAAATATTTTTATAAATTTTTTTAAATTGTTATTTGAAAAATCAACATTTTAAAAATTATTATTTCATAATTATTACTTTATTAATCAAACTACAATTTAAAAATTATACTTTTTATTCACATCAGCAAATAAAATGATTTAAATCTAATGCATCATATTCATGCAACATGTTTAAAAGCATTAAATATTTCTTCAACAAAGAGTTAATGCTCCCGAGGAAGGTATAGAAAAGTAGGGGAAGCCCTGAGATCATCTATTTTTACCCGTTTATCTCATTTTTTACCCCACCTCCCCAATTTTTTAAATCGAAAAACGTATTTTCTCGAACGTAGTATTTAGAAAGTGCAAAAGAGCACTATCTTCTTTCGTTTCTCATCATTTCCGATCGAATGATATATGACATCACATATGTTGCCATAGTTGTAAAGACCAAGTAACTGTCACCCCCACAATTCCGACCCCATTGGGACAATTTGGTCTATACATCATAGTTATCTTGATCTTGCTATGAGGAATCTGCGTACCGAATTTCACTTCTTTATACGCATGAATACGCGTAGACCATTTGGTTCCCTCTAATTTCCGCCCCCGAAACTCTGACCCCAATGGGCCAATCAAAACCGAACTAAACAGTGAAGATGCACATGTCCATAGTAGCCTACATTCCTACTCAAAAAGTGCGGAAATTATGAAGAGGACGGACGGACATTGTGAAAGCAATAAGTAGCTCCATTATTCCACTACTTAATGTGTTTGAAACAGTTGTTTTAAAACAAAAAATGTGACTTTCCAAAAACTTTTTTTCCCCAACCCTGATAAAATGTAGTGTTTTAAGTGCTTCATTTCACATACCTAACACAGTCATAAAAGAAAAAAAGCCAACTGGACCAGTTCTCAGAAATTCAGGTGTTAAAGAAATTGGCACTGTTTGTGTGTGTCATAACTGCTTTATAACAACAATATAATATTATAAAACTTAAAAATCAGCTGTTTTACACAATATAATTCTGCGCTGCTAAGTCTGACCATTATCTAACATAATTAAACACTATAACTATTATTATATAAAAGATTACTTTTATAACATAAAAGAATATATTCGCGCTCATAAACGTAACTGTGGAATCTATAACATTTTCGCTAAAGCCCTTCATATCATCAAAGAGACAGAGGGGACAGTAAGCGAAAAAGGTGTCATCAAAGCAGTGGCGCCCTCGTGTAGCAATTAAGGGCCAGGATACCAATTCTACAGGGTGAATACAAAAGTCTGAACCCCTTTTATTTTTTGAACCGAAGCAGATATGTCAATTTTGATGAATCCAATGAATAGGAAGTTTTGGGTGGCCTATCCCATGGTGCACTTTTCATCATCCCAAATATGCAAATTAGGAAACATTCAAAATTTATCTCAAAAACCATAAGGGATAGAGAAAAAACCCCAATTGCAAACTTGTTCAGCATAAAAAAACAAACAAAATAAAAAAAATCATCCAAATCGGACCAACAAATCACCCACAATCACGTGGTGAACTGTTTATAGCTTACAAACAGTCACACTGCACAAGGAAAACTGAATGTTGATATTTCCTCCTTGTAAAGCATGCAAATCAAAAAATTAACATAAATTACCATATTCACATTCACTTTCATGCGGAAAAGCAAATAAAAGTCATGTTTTTTTGCACACAGAAGACAGAACAATTCCAGGATGGCAAGCTACACTGTTCCGAAAATGGTCAACATGATCTTCTGCTTCAGATTGTGATTGTGGGTGATTGGTTGGTCCGATTTGGATGATTTTTTTTGTTTTGATTTTGTTTGTTTTTTTATGCTGAACAAGTTTGCAATTGGGTTTTTTTCTCTATCCCTTACGGTTATTGAGATGAATTTTGAATGTGTCCTAATTTGCATATTTGGGATGATGAAAAGTGCACCGTAGGATAGGCCACCCACAACTTCCTATTCATCGGATTCATCAAAATTGGCATATCTGCTTCGGGTCAAAAAATAAAAGGGGGGTTCAGACTTTTGTATTCACCCTGTAAACATACCAATGGGAATTTTTACGTTTTTAACAAATTTTCATAGGGATTATTCATACTAGAAATTAAAACAAAATTTATTGTTTGTAAGGAAATGAAATAAACTCTGGATTTTAATAATATTATTAAAATTAAGCAATAAATAATTAAGAAAAAAATTTATTTCTGAAGCATTGTTTTCTTTCTCCATTCCAATAATCCATTTGCTGAAAATATTAAAATATATTTTCCAGATTTTCATGATCCGTACGAACCCTGTATAAAAAAAAGGAAAGGAATTCAACCTAATAAAAATCTACATCGTAATTAAATTATACTGATAAAATTCCACATAATGAAAGATAGAAAAAAGAATCATTTTATCCTACAGTCGTTTAAGAAATTTTTGGAACTCTTAGATCAATCTTCGAAAAATGTTATGAGACCTAATTAATTTGAGTTGAAATTTCATATTTTTATCTTATTTTATGGAATAAAATGTGCAAATTACTTCAATGGGTGTATTTTAAAATTTTAAAATAAGAAAAATCAGAAAAAGAAATAAACACTTTTTTTTAAAGGCATTTGTGTAAATTAACTACTGGTTACTGTTGCCTCTGTTTTTTTCTAAAATATTTGAGTTTGTTTGAATTAAAATTTATGAGAATTTAATTTCTTTTCTTATTTATTCAGCAAATAAAAATTTTATGTTAAAAAATTCATCGGAAATTATTTTGTAGACAGTTGACTTCGAATTAACGGACCCCGAAACAACGGATTTCGGAAGCAATGGACAAATTTTCGGATGGTCCGAATGGAATTTCGGCGTAGTGGGTCGTGTCAGCTAGTTTCAATAACGCGATTTTTTTTCTTTTTTTTACACTTTCATTTTCATTACATTTTTCTTAACATTTACTTAGACATTTATTAATGTTATTTTAAGATCTATTTACATATTTGCATTTACTATAGTTTTATACTGCGAAAGACAATACCTCGAAACAATGAACAATTCACAACAACGGATCATCTCCTCCGCCCACAAATTCCGCCGGCCCCAGTTTGGTCCCTTGTTTCGAAGTCCAACTGTGTCATTTTCGTTCATATCCTATGTCAATCTCCGATTGTCAATATCCTTGATTTGCCAATTTCCGAAGGTTGCGATTTCTGAAACAGTGTTTGCTAACTTTTGTTGGATAAACAGCTACAAAAAAGGACCACAAATACAAAAAAAAATATTCTTCAAGCATGTACTTGATTTTCTCAAAATTTTTGTGAATGTTTTATTGGTATTTTTATTATTATTTAACTCCAACAAATATTTCTGGATCAAATTTTTCATTGGCTTCAAAAAAAACTAATGATAGATGGTGCTGCGCAATTAATTGTATAAATTTTGATCAGAAGAATTCTAATTTGGGTTTCTTTCGCTTCCCAAATGATCAATAAATTAAAATCTATTTAATTATAAAAGAAATTCATTGAATACTTGCGCAAACGTATGATAACTTTAATCTACAGTATTACCGCTATACAGGGTGTATCAGGTTCGATAAAGTACCTAGCGTGATCCTTTGCATTATTACAAACTTAAAGTTCCTTATGCAAAATGTTCAAAACTCAAATGTTAAGGGTCTAAACATCACGCGAAGGTTGCTGAAAACCTGTCGAAAACGTCATTTAATCTGAACAATTGCCGCCGATTTAATTGTAATCGGCACTTTGAATTTAATGAACTGCTGGTGCGGAAAGTTCACGAGGCCAACGAGAAATACAAGGCCCTGACGCGGAAAAGTCACCTGACCATAGCAGTCCGACCAACAATCCAACCTTGATTGTTTTCAACAAACGAAAAAATACTAATTGTTTAAATCCAAGATGGAAACAATGACGCTTACATTGTTATTCGGACTTCTATGGTCAGGTGCGTTTTCCGCGTCCAGGCCTGTCTTTCTAGTTGGCTTTGGAAAGTTCATAAATGACGTAACGACGCAATTTAAATTTTGAGTTTTCGACATTTTCGATAAGGAACTTTAAGTTTGTAATCATGCAAAGGATCACGCTAGGTATTTTATGACCTTCGAACCTGGTACACCGTGTATATTTGTAAAGATATTTTACCTTATACGTTGGCTATATAGATCTAAGCAATGGGTATTAAATACCAGAAGTGCTGATTTAGAAACAACAAGTGTTGAACAGTTAAGCCGAAATAATTGTTTGTGTGTGGAGCATTTCGAGCTTAATCACTTCATGAATTCGCAGTCACGGTATAGCTATTTCCACAGTTATTTGTAAACTTTAAGACTTCTTCATAATGCTCTAATTTGAAACTACTTTTATTTTCTATACTAAAAATTAAAAAGTTTTCTAATGAAAATAAGTTGACTTTCTCTCTTAGCAGTAAACTTATGTGAAATGCTGTACCGACACTGTGGAATATATCTAATCCGCCCAAAAAAATTACTCCGGAAAAATTATAAAATAGCAGAGAAACTACCAGTGCCCTCTGAATTTTCTTACCGTAATTTTCAATTGTGAAAAAATCTTTTCAAAAACTTTTTAATTAATAATTCATATGGACAAAATTCTACAAGGAAGACGGGAAATCACTGATCCACATAAGATATTTATTCTGACGCTAGAAACTGGGTAGAACTATATCAGAAGTTAAGTAATACCCAGATTAGAAACGACGACGTATTAGTCTCATTTGACATAGAATCGCTATACCCAAGCATTCCGGGTATAAGAGCCGTAGAAGTTTTAGAAGATACTATGGACGACAACGATTGGCCGCTAGGGGTGGTGAGTGACGTCATCAGAGTGCTGAAACTTGTACTTTTCAACAACATTTTCCAATTTAACAACAAATGGTACAAAATGACTGATGGCACCCCTATGGGAAGCAGCATCAGTCCGTTTATAGCCAACATCTACATTAGAAAACTGGAAAATCAAGCAATGACTGAATTTAAATATTTCCCGAATGTTTGGTCCGTTATGTCGATGACGTGTTTTCCATCTACAACCGCGAAGAAAACATCGAACAGTTCATGACCAACCTGAACAAATTATGCCAAAACATCAAAATTACAAAAGAATTTGAAGACAATGGCAGCCTCCCATTCTTAGAAATTAGGATAATCAGAGAAGACCAAAAACTCAACTATAATATCTTTAGGAAGAAAAACTTATTAGCGAACTACATCAAACAAGAATCCAACCACTGCCATCACCATAAACTTGCCGCCTTCAGGCATATGGTACATACAGCCTTCGGGATTCCCCTGAATACTGAAAACAGGAGAAAAGAGCTACAAACCATAAAAGAGTTTGCTAAACAAAATGGCTTCCAAGAAAACATAGTGGACAACATTACCAAGAAAGTTAAACGAAAATTAGCCTTGCAGGATATCACCACGTTGCACAGAAGAAAGAATGCAGATGCGAGACTCGTCCTATCCTACAACCGACAACTAAACAAGGGCTTTAAAAGAATCGCCAAAGAAGTGGGTTTGGAAATCACGTACAAGAGCTCCAACACATTGAAGAAACAATTAATGAACCCCAAAAATAAGGTTAGCCCGGAAAATAAAGCAGGAGTGTATAGATTGCCATGTTCTGAATGTGAGACGGTTTACTATGGACAATCCCGGAGAGCACTCGGGGACCAGGATTAAGGAACATTTGTCATGTATCAAAAATGGAATATACGGGGTGTCAAGGTTTGCAGACCATGAACTCGATCAAGGACATGACTTCAAACGGGAAAACTTTGACATAGTACATAGCACTAGCAACCAACGCCTATTGAATTTTCTGAAGTCGTACGCGATCAACAGTGAAGACCCCGCAAGACTGATGAACAGTGACGCAGGCCCGGTAAACATGAGCCATCTGAAGGACGTCGGGAAGCTTTTACACCTACCGAAATTGACCAATGGAAGAATTAATCCAATTGGACCAATTACGCCCCAGGATGAACTATAATTGAGTGTCGAGGTTGTTTATTTATGTTACCTTGGTAAATTTAAGTATTGAAATTTTTGTAATTGGCTTCTTTTAACTTCACTCTGTACTATAAATATTGCGATGTACCTAATGTAACTCTGTATATTCTTGACATCAACTTTGAAGACATCAGCAACGTCTCTTTCCCGGACCACTGGAAGATATGATAATCTTCTTTCTCCTTGTATTTTTATTTCGTTTGTATTTTGTTTCTGAGAATCGTCAATCGTATTTTCTTTTTTGTATAATATGGAAGACCGCTTGGGTTGGTCAGGCTTCTTGACTACCTGAGTGTATTTCATTTGGAATTTATTCTGGTTCGATGAGCTTTGTGAAAGCAATGCTTTCGTCCCAGCTGAAAAAATGTACACTTCACTGTTCGATTGTCGAATGTAACTCTGTGGAAGACCTCTTTGGGTTAGTCAGGCTTCTTGCCTATTTCAGTGTATTTCATGTGGAATTTATTCTGGTAGAGTGAGCTTCGTGAAAGCACTGCTTTCGTCCCACCCGAAAAAATGTACACTTCACTGTTCGATTGTCGATTGTCGATTAATGTAACTCATCTGAACAGTTTTGTCTGTGCTGATCAAATCCTCCGTGTACGCTGAAGAAGGCAGCGTTTGCTGCCGAAATGCGCATTTAAATTTTAAAAAAGTCAGAATAAATATCTTATGTGGATCAGAGGTTTCCTGTCTTCCTTGTTGAATTTTGTCCATATGAATTATTAATTAAAAAGTTTTTGAAAAGATTTTTTCACAATTGGAAATTACGGTAAGAAAATTCAGAGGGCACTGGTAGTCCACAGTGTTTGGCTCCAACTTCTCCTCGACAAAATTCTAAATCGATTGAAAAACAATATAATTCAGAACAGTACACATTTATTAGAAAAAAATATTTGTAAAGATGCAGCAAAAATATTACTACAGAAATATTTAAACCTTCGATTACACCATTCCACACACTTTATTTTCTTTATTTTAATATGTTCTTTGTTAAAAGGTCATCTTCAACTAAATTTTAGAATTAAACTATTGACAAAGGAGAACATGTGAGTTCATCACGGAAACAGTTTTGCATTGTTGTTGCACGTTTAAGCATTGTTGGCGCTGGCTTGAAGCGCATGCCGGAACTACAAAGTCACCTGACCATTGTTATCAGAGCAACAATTTTTGTCAAACTATAAATAAAGTAGAACATGCGAGTCCATTCAACACCACCTAAAGAGAAAACCTGAGCGCAGAAACGTCATACATTGTTACATCATGATACGAAGTCATAATTTAGAGCTTATTATTGGTAGAAATGCGATTAAAGATGACTTTTTATAGTGATGTAACAATGTATGAAATTTTCGCGCTCAGGCTTTGAGTAGAGGTGGTGTTGGTCCATTACACGATACAATTTGAATGTGCGAGCTTTGGATCAATATGAACTGAATTTGAAACTAAATACCGCGCAAACTGCACGCGGATAAAATCCTGTATCATATACAGGGTGGATCAGGTTCGATGGTCATAAAGTACCTAGCGTGATCCTTTGCATGATTACAAACTTAAAGTTCCTTATGCAAAATGTTCAAAACTCAAATGTTAAGGGTCTAAACACCACGCGAAGTTTGTTGAAAACCTGTCGAAAACGTCATTTAATCTCAACGATTGCCGCCAATTTAATTGTAATCGCCCCTTTGAATTTAATGAACTGCTGGTGCGGAAAGTTCATAAATGACGTAACGACGCAATTTAAATTTTGAGTTCTCGACATTTTCGATAAGAAACTTTAAGTTTGTATTCATGAAAGGATCATCAAAGGATCACGTTAGGTACTTTATGACCATCGAACCTGATACACCCTGTATATAAAATCAGCGACGGTGGACTACGTCACAACAAAGAAAAAATCTAACAATGGGTTATTTGCCGAATATACAATCGGGTAGGTTCGCTTCTAGTACGAAATAAAACTTGATAAAATAATTGTTTATGGACATGTTTTGGAAAAACTTTTTTTTTAATATTTTTAAAAGCGATTTTTACTAATTTAATTTTATAAAATTCGAAAAATGAATTTTCAATACCTTATACGAATGTTTGTTATTCAGAAACTGTTTTCATGTTTCTTTTCTTCATTTGCAGTCCAACAAGCAGAAAATTATTCTTGAAGAGGAAATATTTGCATATTTTTTTCTTAATTTATTTATCGTCTCATTCAAAAATTGTTTTACATATTTGTAGACAATACCATAGTTAATTACAAAACGATTTTTTTTTTTAAAACATTATCCTGCGTGTGCAGAAAATATGAAAATTTAAGATTTTCCTACAATGAAAGAATCCCGGTCCTTACATGCTACACGAGGGCGCCACCATCGCTCATGACGTCAGCATGTAACATTGCGATCAAAGCTTCCGATGCTAATGTCCCCTCTCGTAATTTTATGCTCTCTGATGTCATCCGCTTTTCTAAATCAAACACTTTTCAAGCACTATGAACGCAGGCGTTCGAGTTCAAATTGCTTTCTCAGTGTCTTTTTCTTTTCTGAGGCATAAGGTGACAAACCGTAATTTAAGAAAGTAAAATTACTGCCATAACAAATTCGTTTTAATATGCGTTTGGCCGTTTGCCATAAAGCTCTATATATACAGAGCTTTAGTTTGCCAGTCGTCAAAGTGGTTTCATTTCACTTGTTCGGAATCTGTCAATACGACATTCTTACACGCTAGGCTTTATTGCTCTTAACATGAATCGAGAAATTTTTGAATCCCATTGCGTGTAACATGATTCCACGGTAGATTTTAGATACGAGCTCAATTACATTAAAAATAGATATTAAATTCGATATCTGGAGAAGTCTGTTCATGTGAACGGCGGGTAACGCAGGAGGGGAAGAGGACGAGATAAGAAACGCTTCGCCCTTTGTCGTTATCTCTCTCTCTCTCTCTCCCCCAGACAATAACAATAAAACCAAAGAACGGTATGAATGGTGTGTAGATTAGGATTCCGTAAAATCCTCAATAAAATTGAGATAAAAGCTGACTAGGAATTATCAGTTGCTCGCGAACATTGCAGTAGAGTCTTGAGCCATAAATTTGAAGAGGATTCTGTGAGGCGTCTTAGTTGTAAATTCGGATGGTGATTGCTTTTCCTACCTTTCACCCGAACCCTCACCACCTTACCACAATTTTGTTCAAAGCCAGATGTCATTAATTGTAATGTTCAGTACAGAGTTTTCATTTCTATTAAGAAAAATTCAATTTTATTGCTGTTCGGAGTATAAAAAAATGAAATGGAGCATTAATAAAACTAATTTCATGTTCATTATTTTACACACGTTGTATTGTATAGTGTATATAGTTATAATTTCATAACGTCCATTTTACAATACAATTGGTTTATTATAAAATAAAATCGATTATATATCTAAACAGTAATAAACCAATTGTATTGTAAAATGGACGTTATGAAATTATAACTATAATTTCATGTTATTAAAGAAAATTCAAAAGTGATCTATAAGGATTTTTTCAATCACGCCATGCATCAGATGTTTTAAATATTGATGACAATAATAAAGAAAAAGTCCAGGTTATGGAATTGTCTTTCCTATTTTCAGCAATAATTTCAAATTGCTTTAAAAATTGATACGAGAGGCACGCACTTTTAAACCTTACTTTACCATTACTAAAAATAAAAACTGAGCTGACAAAATAGAAAACTAATTGAATAGATCAAATTACTATAATTCTTACAATGAATATCTTTCGTTAGTATTTAAAAATTACGCTCAAACGGAATGAGGAATCTGAATTGAACTTGTATCTATTTTTCGGTTTATTGTTCTTCATCTGTTAATAATTTTCAGTTATGAGAAAATTATGCGATATAAACGTTATAAAAATTATTACAGCAACCTTGTTCTTTTAACTTGTCATTCTAATTAAAAACAAAGCAAAACAACACAAAACCAAACAAAACCTTTGTGATTTTGTTCATTTTCATAACAGCATTTTCGGGATTTGTCCATTACGTCATGGCCGATGATGTCATTTGATGACACTCTATGACTATTTGCAGTTTTTATACTATTCCTGGACAACTAATTGTGAATACTTCAACATTCTTTATTATAGAAAATTGTTGATAACGTGTCATAACCTTACAAACATAGGATATTTAGATAAAACGATTATTATAATGTAGTGTTACTGTTTCATAACCCGCCAGATGTCTCTGGCAACAGGTGTGTTTTGATGCGTGGGGTCCACTTACAGACGATTGGGTTTCTGGTTTTCTTCTTTGTTCTTTAAGACTCCGTTCGCCAGATATTTCAGATCAAATAACTTTCAGGAAAAAAAAAAGAATAAAAGAGATCGAAACTGAGCAGATCCTGTTTCACACCTTTCAATTTCGAATGACTTACCTCTTCAGTTGGGTGCGTTTGCTTGTATCCTTCTTCGTGATACATTTTTCTCCCTTACCAAATTAATTTTGATAAAATATGGAAAAGCTACAGCATTATGAATGAAACATCAACTTTGGATTATTGTTTCATAATCATAGTTTGCTCTATACAATAAAAAATTCTTAATAAAAAGAACTATATGTCGTTCCTCGTTTTTCTTGGTTTCCTATAAGAATGAGAAACCTTATAAACTTAAAGAAAACTGAACATATTAAATTATAGTCTGATTTCTGTTAAAGAAAATATTTCCACGATATGGGCAGAGTTCTCAAAATGAGTATCTTGTCCTATCCACCTGTTTCCCCTCTTCGATTAGATAGATTTTCAAATCTAACCGAATCCGATAAAGTAAGCAAGTAACCGATATTTAGATGGTTTATTGACATTCTCTTTGTGGTCCTTTTTCGATTTAAAAAGAGGCTTTTTGATACAAAGGAGGCGTAACGGAAGGGCAGAGGGAGAAACCTTCAAACTGCCTTGGAGCTCTGAAAATACATGTATTACGGGAACAATGACAATTAATATTGGCGTATCAAGAAATAAATTTCTTTTACAAGTAGAATTTCAATTGAGGATATAAAAAGGTGTAGCGATAAAAAGGTCTAGAGATAAAATCAAACTCAGCATACAAATGAACTCTATCATTTAAATACGAAACATTACATCAGGTTAAACTTTTGATAAGTTTTTTTTTTCTCATGGAGTAAATCTCGATGTCCCAATGGTCACTCGCAAATGACGGAGAAACCAAATCTAAAGGTATCCTCAGAGGCTTTAAAGGATGCAATAAGAAATAAGAAAAATCAGAATTAATCGTTCTCACCTTCTGTGTATATTTTCAATATGGACAGGATTCGAATCACGTAAATTTTGAAACTTGCTCAGCACGTGCTTCCTTCAGTGTGATAAGTTCCTCAGGTTAATTCTATTTTCAAAGTTAGTTATTAAAGCTATTATTATTATTATTATTATTATTATTATTATTATTATTATTAAAGGAACAGTGATAATTAATAAAAATTTAGCGTGCTGTTTCTTTCACATCGGACTCCCCCTGGAATATCTGAGCCATAATGGTGCAAATTTTTTGATCTCTTTTTATAAAAATAAAAACTTAAAACCACGGACAGTATATAAGTGTAAAGAAGGGCTCTTTCACCACAACAACTATAAACAATATATTTTTCAGTTATTTTTGTTATTTTCTTTATTACTTTTGTTGTGGTGAAAGAGCCCTTCTTTACACTTAATTACAATTATCCACATACCTCTTTAGTTTAAGTTTCATCTGTGGACAATTGCCCAAGTTATACTTTTTTGTATAATTTTGATGTGTTACTAGAATTGTCATCCGTCATGTACAGTTTGTTAAGTTATTTTTAATACCTGGCTACACTTACCTCCTTAGGATGATATCCTGCCGAATTGTGGAGAGGTTCCTGGAATCGCAGCCACGGACGACGTACATCGTAGCAAGATAATCCCTCTATAAAGAGAGCAACTCCATGACAGTTTTCGGTGGCAACACTGTCGACGGATAGCTCTCTTGATAGGATAGGACGGATATTCTCACGTCAAGTTCTTCTGTACGGGTAGAAGGGGAAGCCGAGGGGCAGCGGCTACATCAACGACGCGGCCAGTTAAAGATAACAGCAAAGTAGGATGGCGATGGAAGAAAAATGACTCCGCTAGTAGCTTGCGAGCAATTTGTGGAACAAGTGCTTATAAAGAAAGAAAACTAAGCGAGGTGAAAATAGAGTATGTTGCAACTGTCGTTCGTAGTAGAAAGCAAATAGTAAATAATGATACTAATAAAAAAAGAAAAGGCCATAGGAAATTTACAGCAGCAGTATAAGACGAATGAGAGTCAACGGTTTTTATTAGGGAATAGGAATAATAGATAGGCGTGGAAGGAAGATGGAGAAAGTAAATAAATGACGAAAAAGTAAGAGAGAGAGAGAGAGAGAGAGAGAGAGAGGTGGGGAGAGGAAATTTCCCTACCGTGCCACATAGTTGTGTTCTCTCGAAAGTCGTCAAACACTGGAAAGCAAATAGAGAGAAGCAGATAAACAGACACGCCAATATTTAAGACGAGGGTGAGCGTTAAGAAAGCGACTTGACAAACAATTGAATGAAACTCTTTCGCTATGTGAGTAAATCGGAAAGCTGAATGGTAAAGTAATATGCTGAAATATATGGTGATCGCTTCGTCGCATAACTCGGAGTTCATTGAAAAATAAGTAAAAATAAAGAGAGAGAGAGAGAGAGAGAGAGAGAGAGAGAGAGAGAGAGAGAGAATTGGGAGTTTGGTTACAGCAACGCCTAGGCCAAGTGGAGGAACGCCGCTCCGAAGGTGATGACAGTTTAAACTCCACGAGTGGACTTCGACCCCTTGTCCGCCGCCCCCTCCTCAATCCCTGGTGCATATTTCGCACGCAGGGATTAATTGTTTAGCGTCTCCTAGAAGGGAAGGAACGCGCCCTCCTTCCACTAAATCTTCGCAAAAAAAGTGCGTCCGACACGGAGCGTAAAACAGAAAGACAGCGTTTCGAACAGGTTAAACAGAGCCAAAAAAGAAAAAAAAATAACTCCACTTGTCCTTAGTGCAAATAACATCCACTTCCGCTCTCGAAGTTAGCAGCATGAGTGAGAGGGTAAAAACCGCGCCCGTAAAGCTCTGAACAGTCCGTTTTTAAATTTCGTATTGGAACCGACGAAGAACCCATCCACCCACGTTCAATCCACAGAAAATGTCGTTGTGTTTAGACTGGGCGATTTTAATTAATGACAGTGGAGGTAAAAAGAATTGTCTGTCGCTCTTATAACATGGTCGTAAATCCTTTTATCACTTCGCTTAAAACGGCTGAAGGCGTGACTGAGATAGACAGAGAGAGAGAGAGAGAGAGAGAGAGAGAGAGAGAGAGAGAGAGAGA
>JAHWFO010092920.1:375463-408887 GCA_023313115.1 Rhysida immarginata | reverse complement strand
AGAGAGAGAGAGAGAGAGAGAGAGAGAGAGAGAGAGAGAGAGAGAGAAAGAGGGAGAGAGCGCACTAATTCCGATTGCACTGCTAATAATTAGAGAAATAAAGGTATGAGGAAATTTCGTGACTGAAAATGAACTTCAAAAAAGAAATGCAGAGGGGAAAAAGAGAAAACACGAGCTTCTCTGAAACAATATTTCAATACATATTTCTTTGAAGAGACTTCTTCAGAGATTATGCCGTGATTCACTCTCGACGTGAATGGTAATTGAGTAACGCAGGCGTTGCGTCAACTTAAACTGTGTGATTCAAGCCATAAAGTGTTAATCCTCCAATGTGCGATAACGCACCGTCCCCTAAATCCAAAAAAGGTTATAATAATAAGTAGTCTTAAATGCAAGAGATAAGAGATTACGATGAACATGATCAATTATTTAAAAAATAAATTTATGCAGGAAAAATGAATTTTTCTTTCACAGTAACATTAACACGCTTACCCCTGTCAAAATCAATTTAGTTGCAACACAGTTTGGGTATTCGTCATGGAGGGGGATCGATGAAGAGGAGTTTTGTTTCTACAGAATTTGTTTTCCAATTCTAAATATCCACAAAGGGGAAAAGCTATAGCCTTGCTGGTCATGTCGAGATCAAAGAGTCGGAGCTCAACGCAATCACTGCGACGAATACGGAATTCAAAATACGAAACTTAGGAAATTGTGGACACCAGAACGAAGAACGATGCGGGTTTCGGTGATTGATTTCGTTATCAGATAGAATAGCCTTTTAAAATACCTGTCAACGTTTCAATAGAATATATTTGTTCCTTTATCCAGAATCTTGACAGTCGTGGAGAAGTAAACTTCTCTGAACTTCGAGCCTTAAGAGAGACGGCTCCATTCCACCTGCGCACAGGAAGCACTGCAAATACTTCCGTCTCCTCTTCAATAGAGATGCCACAGAGAATAACCTCTCTTAATAACTAAGCAGGTCATGAATTTTGGCATTTTTTTATTTCTTTTTCTATATGATTTTCAAAAAAATCTTTCTCTTGTAAAAATAAAAAAAAAAACGTTAATTTTTTTCTTCTGTAATAATCTGCGAACCAAATTCCCTCCATGTCATAAAAATGACTTTACGTATTGATTGGGGCTTTATGAGCACTAATCTATGGATTTTGTGTTATCACAAAATGAAATGTTTACCCGTCTAGGTTTCCAGTATTTTCTTTTAAAAAAATTTCAAAATTGGATCAAGATGTATTTATTCGTTTTTTATTTGGGGGGGGGGGTTCATTTAAAAATAAGAGATAGAGAGAGAATATGAAATAAACTGTTATTATCAATAATTATATCCTTTTCTGCAGTCTGATAATTGCAGGAGGTATTTGCAGTTCTGTTGAAGAGACACAAAGACAACGGGATATAGCCAAAACCAAACAACTAAACTAGAAAGACAAATAAATTCTACTCAAAATTAATTTTTTCATAGTTTTTCACGCAAAGGTACTCCAGATTGCTGTTTTCCTTGATTGTTTATCTACTTGATGCATTGTTCTGCTCCAAACCAAAAATATCAAGATGTCTAGTGAAATCAATTCAAAATCCAAATTTTGGTTGTTTTTCTCGTCAAGTGTGTTAGTTCATTGCGTTTAAATTTATTATCTCCGATTATCACTGTACGGCCCCGAACCTCTTTAAATTATATTATAATTTTTTATAAATTATTAATTTGCCATATAAAGAGAACTTCTTCCGAAGTTGACCCTCAACATAATTATGAAAACCCTATTCGAATGATAATTAGAAATTTCAGAATAATTAACTTTATTTTCATGAAGTAATTAAAAATTTTTTAAGATCTCTAAAAATCAATCACAAAACCAGGCAGTAATATGAACAAAAGAAATGGATTGAAATACCAGCTCATTGAAATCCAGTTTATGGAGCCAAACATTGCATCAGCCCAGGTGAAATTCAGAAGAACTTCACGTGAATATAGCAAGAGAATTGAGAAACTGTGAAACCTTGAAGAACTTATAAATACAGATGAACAGGCGTCACCCTGGCGGCGTTTGATCAAGCCACTCCTGTTCTTGAATTGTAGGAAGTAATTTAGAATAGTGAAAAATGTTTTGATTGAATCCACTACAGTATGATCGTTGTAGAAACTCTGGAGAAGTATAAAGACCCAATAAGCAACAGCAACTACTCCACCCACCAACATGCCTGTGTCGAAAGAGCCCTCTCCAAGACTTCCCATGGTAAAACACTTAAATCTTTTCTCATTCTCTGGACCCATCACATCAAAATTTATCTTTTTATATTAAACATGTTTGAGCTGTTACTTTCTTTCAAAACCCATTCTATTAAAGGAAGTTGTATTGATCAATGGAGTTTATTAAAATATAAGGGTTAAATCTAACATTAAAGTTTAAAGGGAATAAAATCTTCATTAGTAAACTTAAGGAATAAATAATTATGTTAAAGATACATCTAGATATACAGGGTATATCAGGTTCGATGGTCATAAAGTATCTAGCGTTATTCTCCGCAAAATTCTAAGCATAATTTTCCTTATCCATTTTTCAAAATTCTCAAAAAAATGCTTGAAATCGTTATCCAAAGTTTGGCTATTATGACATAATTCTAAGCCTTCTGACGTATTTCTCAGCATTCTGACGTATTTCTCAGCATTCTGACGTAATCAGTCTATGCCATTTACTGTCTCTGCTGAAGGCAAGTTCATTCATAAAAGGACAGGAGACAGAGTCAATAGACTCGCTTCGAAAATAAACAAGAGTTGCTCTACTTTAATGAATTGAATTAGTAAATTAACGAAAATTAATAGCTAAAAATCATCATAGCTGCTAAACTGACTCAATGCTGATAGGAAGTATCGTAAATAGTCAAGAATAATTAGACTCTAACGTCAGAAGGCTTAGAATTACGTCATAATAGCCAAACTCGAAGCCAACGAAAAAGACAGGCCTCGAAGCGGAAAAGTCACCTGACCATCTGGGTCCGAACAACAATCCAACCTTCATTGTTTTCAACAATCGGAAAAACACTCATTGTTTACAAGATGGAGACAATGAAGATTGGATTGTTGTTCGGACCCAGATGATCAGGTGACTTTTCCGCTTCGAGGCCTGTCTTTCTCGTTGGCCTCGAGCCAAACTTTGGATAACGATTTCAAGCATTTTTTTTGAGAATTTTGAAAAATGGATAAGAAAAATGATGCTTAGAATTTTGCGGAGAACAACGCTAGGTACTTTATGACCATCGAACCGGATACACCCTGTGTATTAGGCCTGTCTAAATGCAAGTGATTCAAAGGGCTCTGAGACGGATAAAATGAAAGTATTAATATTTACCTTTGTTTATATGAAAGAAGAGCATCTTATAGTTACTATTATAGAAGCGCAGTCCTAAAAAATATCTCCACCTACCGCAATACAGGACTCCCACTGGGGCATCAATCGGCAAATACCGTCCGCAAAAAGTCTGTTTTCTGCTGCTCTCTGAACCATGCCCGAACAGCGCCCTGAACCTCCTCAGCACTGGCGAATCATCGACCTTTCAGTGCCTTCTTTAAAGGACCAAACACATGAAAATCACATGGTGAGAAGTCCGGGCTAAAGAACTTGCCACCGCATTTTGGTTATTGCTTCTGCACCAGTCTCGCAACATGTGGCCTAGCATTGTCCTGGAGGAGGATCAACCCATCACTGAGCTTACCAGGACGCTTGTTTTTCACAGCTTGACGCTTGTTTTTCACAACTGGTGTATGCGATAGCATTAATACGGGTTTTGGGTTCCATTAACTCCAAATACAGAGGACCGTAAGCATAACCTTCCCGGCCGAACTTTGCGACTTGAATTTTTTGGGCCATGGTGACGATGGATGCTTCCATTCCATTGTGGATACCCTCCCGGATGGTTCCCAATAATGCACCATGTCTCATCTACCGCGATAATCTTCTTCAAAAATGCTTCTCCCTCACGACTGTAACGTTCAGGATGATCCAAACAGCAGCCGAAACGTGTGCATTCGGGTACCCACTGACAGCAGACCTTGCCATATCCCAGGTTTTCACTAAAGCATATACGGAACCCATACTGATGTTGTGATCCCTCGCAAGTGACCGTATGCTGATCCGCTTGTCCACACGAATTGACTTATCCAGTGTGTCTTCAATTGATCGGTGATGACCACGTTTGCTTGGCCCGGAAGTGGATTATCAGCCGTTTCCACATGACTATCATGGAACATTTTGGCTCAACGCAACACGGTTGCTTTCGAGACACATACTTCTCCATAAACATTCAACATCCGAGCATGAATATCAACTGGTGGAATGTCCTCAGCTGTCAGAAACATTATCACCGCTCGTTGGTCAATTTTCGACGGAAATTTAATAGGAGGGCCTATTGTAACACAAACGAAATACGAGCATAAACCGTAACTTCCCACAATAGTGCTTATCAGCACAAACAGACGATACGTCAACAATCACCGGTTTTGCCTCGTGTTTGCGCACTCACGTGCTCGCGCGCTACAGCCCGAATCACTTTCATTTGAGCATGTCTTTTAATTAACAGTGGACAGTGATTAAATTCTAGTTTTTCAATAATAACTATAAAGGATATGAAACATATAATTCCTTAGTATCTAAAATAAATTATCTTAACGTTAAACGTCTAGGTGAACATCGGATAGATACGCTACATCAGCTGCTACTGCCTAGAAAGAATTCTGGATATACCTACGGAAATCCCGTGAAAGGTGCGCCCAGGTGCCTCAAATTTTGGCTATAATTTATTTAATTGAACGCTTTCTAAATTTCTATTCTACGAGGCCATGGAGACGCACATCTCTGTTGACTATGTCGTAATCATCCGTATGCTAAAATTTTTTCACCTCCTATCCTCTGATTACGACATAGTTGTTTTAGATATCACTGGCTTCACCTCATCCGTATGCTAAAAATTTTTCAGCTCCTATCCTCTGAGGTGAAGCCAATGATATCTAAAACAACTGGATCGCTGACTCACTAGGAGAGAACTGTGTCCGTAATTCTAGGACACTTGACACTACTATTCAATGATCTGACAGGAGTGTTTATGAGGAATGAATAGAGAAAAGATGTAAACATATATGCTTTACTACAAAGCTTTGACAGTATTTCTGCATTCTTATACTTCTTATTCAAGCCAAACCACATAACTTGGCCCATCACACAATTTTATGCAACCTCGAAATCATTTTAATTTAAGGCACACATTTAAAATTATTGTTTAATACTGTAAACTAAATTATATAAAACTTTATTATTTAAATGTCATTAGAAACACAAATAAGTGATAACATTCACAAGAGTCCAGCTTCCTGAATGCCTTTGTACCCAATTACTCTGAGATTCTTCTAGCCCGTTTTCATTACTGCTTTTCCTGACTCTTTGGCTACATTTCTACTGATTTCGCCCCATATTCTGCTAAATCCTTTGATGTTTTAGGTGCAACTAAATAATTTTTTACTCACGTAATCTTACTTTAGATGTAAACTTGATGTTGTGTAATTTCACTCTTCTCTCGATGTCTTGAAGCAAAACTTGGCCTTCATCACTTTGTGTAGTATAGCAGTCGCCGATTCTTCTATTTACTTGCTTACCATCTTCTAAATACAGCACGGAGCTAAAAGAGGGCTTCCTCTGTCGTCTTTCCACTCTTTTTCAATAGTCTGCTAACTCTCCATTATCTCCAGTTACTGATCATTTTTAAGATTTTCAAGAAATTGTTAAGCACTAAGAACTCTCTTTTCTAAGAAAAGCCTGAATAACAGGAATTCTATGCATTGTTACAAATTGAAACTTATCTATATTGAACAAACTTTGCCTTGCATTGTTGTATATATATTGTTGGTCCGTACAGAGTGTTTGTGAATTGCGTGTTGATACCATTGTTGATACCTATTGTTGCACAAACTTTGCCTTGCATTGTTAGTCCTGAGATGTTTCTCATTAACATGCCTTGCCATAACCATGAATATTGATTTTTTATCAATAATTATTATTTTTTCGAAATCTGAGGTAGACACTGACCTTCCTCATGGTTTGATGGTCAAGTATGCAAATTTCCATCAAGATCGGAATAAAACTGTAGATTTGTATAAGAAACAAACCCGCAAACAATCAAACCCACAAACAAACTGAGACGCTCCTCCCCCACTTAAAATGTCCTCCCCCAGCTAGTGAGATGGGCGCCACGGGTTCGGGACTGATACCCGAGGGTGTGGAATTTTATTTTGTAAGAACTGCTATGGCAATTAATTGGCATAATCTCTCTCTTTATTTCTAGAATAATTAAAAGAATATCCAAATGAAGCCAAATAATAAAACATATACGACCAGAATTATGACACTTAACACTGCATATCCACATTATGACAAGTTCTGCTTAGTACTTAAGGCAGCTACTGTAGAGGGCCCTCCCAACAGTGCTATACCTAATTGACTACCCAATAGCGACAGTATACCCAATCGGTACATTAATCGGATCATACATAAATTATTTCTAGCCTGATTTTTACCCTTAATTATGGGCGAGGCTTCGCAACTGATGCGAATGCAAGACAATGCGGGAGAGATTTCGATTATGCCAGCGGAACTACTTGAAGTGCTAGAGTTTCTCAACTATGTATTCACAAACAGCACACAGATAGTGCTTCCTTCCTGGAAACAACGCTTTCTCGCGTCGCTCGGCCCTTTTAGTGAATTTAATATATAAGGGGAGAACCATAGTAACACTTTTTAGCACCCTTATGTGTTCGTGACTCAGCTGTGTTGCTTTACTCACACCCCAGTGGTCGTGCCCAAAGCGAGAGCTGCGCGCACTCCCATACGGTAAGAGCGTGAAACACTTTGTCAGTTTAGTATACCGACCATGAGTTCCTGCATTAAATCCTGATACTTTGTTTCGTTGCCTTGCCAAACCTCCTCTTAATGACTACTACTACAAATTACGATATTTCTTTACAATTAATAAAACTATGCAAAGACATCATGTAATATGAACAAGATTCTCTCATTAGTACGTCTTATTTCAGTTGCAATCTACGCAGTTACGCACTAACTCTAAAACACACGGACTCTGTTATAACCAGGCGCAATACTCCAGTTAATACCCGTTCTTCTCTTTACTTGTTTTGATAAATGTCATAAATATACTGCTTATTTATCAAGAATCAAAAGTTTCCCCACGCACACAACATGAAAAGGACTCACCAAAAATGTCATCTTATGGGCTTGAAGTCTGCTGACAGGATGGTTTCATGGCCTCGTGCTGTCTGCGCCAGATGCGCAGTCTGCCGTCCACATGATAAAGTAGGAACCGTGATTCGTCGGACCAGGTGACCTTCTTCCACTCATCCAGTGTCTAGTGGCGATGCCTGAGTGCCCATAGTAGGCGTGCTTTCCTATTTTGTGGTGACAGCGACGGTATCCGTACTGGCCGCCTGTTGTTAAATCCAGCTCGGTGCAAGGTGCGCCGCACCGTGTGCTCCGAAATGGGTTGGGATGGTCCCTCTTTGAACTAGGCTGCAAATCGTTAGGCTGTTCACGTCCTGTTGCTGTGGAGATTCGTGCCAGTCGCCGTTGGCGTCGTTCATCCACGTCCCTGTTTCGTCCGGAGTTGTGTTTGTTGGAGGTTGTTTCGCGGACACTGTTGCACGGTAAAACCCGAGGAGTTTCGCGGTTTGCGAAATGCTCAATTGCGCCCGTCGAGCTCCAAGGATCATGCCTCGTTCAAAGTCAGTCAAATCCTTGGATATGCCTATATTCGGTCCATTCTGCTGCTGACTGAAACTTGTGAATGTTTGGGTAACATTGGGAGGCCGATCCATTTTCCGTAAGAGGTGTCTCTAATAAATTGGTCGTTCAGTGTATATCTAATCACAAAAAATGAATACTTTAATACTGAGGATATGCTCCAACATTTGGTAATTAAAATAAAGATGAAAAATTCATTGACCTGCTTTGAACAAGAGACCACGAGTTCAAGGGAAAAATTCCCCGCTCGCAGCCTTCATAACTGGGCCACCATGAACATGATACACCAAGATTGCCTCCAAAATTCCGTCCTATTGCTGAACAGGTGATAAATTTATTTAAAATAAAACAGTTTCTTATAAATGTACCCCTATAAAAATATCTTAATAATAGCCGTTTTACCCGGCGTTGCTCGGACTCTTTATTAATGAAATGTTGCAATTTCTGTGTGTGAATATACAGAAAATAAGAATAGGTGAAAAATTTCGTGTGTGCTTAAGACCGCAAGGCCGAAGTGAAAACTTTTATGGCGATTGTAATCGAATTTAAGTTATACTGTATATACAGGCTTAGCAAGAAATAACTTTCCCACTTCGGAGGGATGTAGAATGCGTTCTATTGGTCCAAATGAGATAAAATTTGAATTACGGATAACAAAGATGATGTGCTTTATATTTTTTAAATATAAAATTTTAGTTCAAATATTCACCAATACAGTGCACTCTTAACACAAATGGTATTTCTTTGCATGTACAGGGTGATTCAGAAAGGTAGGTCAAGAATGAAATGCCATGTAGAGTTTGTAGCGGGGAACAATATTTTTCCTATAAAGATGGGTCCGGAAATGCATCCTTATAGAGATAATGCAACTTGTACGAGACAGGAATGCCATTACAGTAGGTGTTCAAAATGCCGACCCTGAGCCTCGATGCAGGTGTTTAGTCTGCGGACGATATTCTCGCGAACTCTGGTGAGGATGTGGGTGATCACGGTCTGGAAAACGCAGTTGGTAAATCCTTTCGGCTTCAGTAGCATTCCCCTGTGCCTCGCCATAGACGAGATGCATGTCTGCCAGCTCCGCGTTAATCAAGCGATCCATTGTACCATAACGGAGTTACATGTTTCGTTTCCTCTCTTTTAAAGGAGAGAACACGAACAATTCACATGTTTAGATCCTAATGTCAAGGATTTTTATGAAAGAACAGAGCGGGAAGAGGTGTTGAATTATTAAAGTAAATTTAATTCAATACGAGGACGGCTGCTTGCCGAACATAAAATGTCAATAAATGAATGTGAGTTCGTGACTATCAGTCCAAGTTGATTACAGCCGACGTTGGGGAATAAGCGGTTCGAGTCCTCGAATTCCCTGTACATCCGGGACGAGAAAGGTGACGACTTGAAAATAACGTCGGTGAGGTAGGTCGAAGCAACCACGACGCTGTCAACTTGGGCAGGAACTGGGTCACGTTGGGTACCGCAAACTCAGACAGCGGCAACCACTCAGGGTAAGTCGACCGTGGAGGAGTGGCTGTATAAAATAGAACAACGGATTAAATATATGGCGAGACAGGTAAGAATTTCTATCAAACGAAATTACAACACTATAGCCTACACATCTTAAGTGGATACCGTTATTACCAGAGGAAGTTGCTCCTAAGTCCAAGCGCGGACAATCGCGTGGGCGCCCAACGCTAATGTCGGATAATTTAGGAATGGGGAGAATCGCTTCCCTGTATTCAAGCTCCACGGGAGAAAATCGTGATCGATTTGGGGGCGTAGTGTAATGTCCGTGTCGTGGCTCAACGGAGTAGGCACGACGTGCGTCGGGGTGCGCACGTCGTCTATGATGGCGGCTACTTGGTCCGTGAGGTCGGCGTGGGCCTCTTCTTTATCTGCCAAATAACCGGTCGTCTCGGGGGCGAACGGCGTCCGGGTCGTTCGTGTGCCAGGTGTGAGGTAATTATCCGTCGAACGTCGGCCGTCAATATTCGCTCGGGACGCAATGTCCTCTTTTATGTTGTAAGGCTATTCTCTCTTTTGGCGGACAGGCGGGACGATCTTTTACTCGGATGAGACACCTCTTCGGTCTCCAGAGGAGGGCGGTTGCGATGGCACCTGCGGCGAGACGGCTGAGGCCACCTTCTAGTTCTCTTGCATACGGAGGATGACGATGATTCACGTAGAGGTGGACCGCCTTTCACACTCGGCGGGGCTCTTAGGGCTACGAATAGATATTGCATTAACTGAATCAGAAATTCGATGTTTCTTACGTCTTGCAGTTCTCAGTCTGTTCCCCTTCCTTCATTCAGAGCCTGGTCCTTCGGTTGGTCCAATCCGCCTTCCGTCTGCTGTTGGAGCTGAGGCTAATGGTGTTGCCTCAGCGGACGCCTAATCATAAGGTCTTAAAATCTAAGCGTCCAGGCGCACATGCTGTAAGTGGCAGGCAGCCCATACGGGGCTGCGTGACTTATCCAAACGCCTCAAAAACGAGGCCCGTTCACATCTGACGAGATATCAGAAGGCCATCGGAAATGTGAAAAGGAAGGTCCGGTCTCCTCCGATGACCTCGCATAAACACTTAGATGATGTCTAGGGTTTTTTAAACGTAAACGGACTTAGCCGTGGCCATTAAAGGAGCAGAAAGGATCGAAGTTGATCGGCCACTTTCCTCCATACGGTCGAGAGTGATGGAGGCTGACCCTGCGATCGACTCCAACGGGCCAGCCAAAGTTCTTTATTGATGAAGGCGATCGCAATAGCTAGATCTGTTTTAAATACCTCGCCAGAGGAATCATTTAAGAGGAAGCGCACAGACTGATACGAAAATTGTACCAGCCCGTAATGCTGCCTCAAACGATCCCAGATCGACTTCGCAAATGGGCAGTCGTAAAATATATGGCTGACGGTCTCGGCTACGCCGCAGTATCCACATCCAGCAGACACGACCACTTTCCACTGATGCAGACGTTGAAGGGAAAAGAACCCGTGATGCAGCCGCCGCCATTGATAATTAAGTAATGTTCTTTCGAAGGCAAAAGATTTTAGAAGCTTCATGACTGCTGCCCACGGGTGATCGGGAAAAAATCGAAGGATGTCGGTCGATTCTCGAGGGTCGGTTTGCTGAAAAAACCACGAAAGACGTAGTACTCCCCAGTCTTGTGGATCAATACGGCGTAGTATCGATAATACAGTCACTAAGTCGAGGTTAAATGTTCTATAAATGTCAGGATGGAAATGGTACATCACTACTGGCAACAAGGATGGTAATGGGAGCCTATTCACCTTGAAATAAAATCTTAGGTGTAAAAAGAGAAAGTTCGCCCATAAAGGGGGAGGGCAAAGAAATACCCGTATCATAGCAGCCAATCTAGCAGCACTGAGATAACGCTTAATATCAGGTACACCTAGCCCCCCTCTCTCAAAGGGAATAAAGAGGAACGCTGCTCTTAATGGATGACGTTGCTGAGCCATTGTCCCCCAAACACAGTTCACAATTGCACTATGCAGTTTCCTGAAGAGTTTATACGGAGGCAAAGTGAATAGGCCCTTAGATGTTAGAACTGGAAGTACATGGGTCTTGATGAGAGATTCACTTCTCAATCACTTGTTGCCAGTGCATAGAGTCCATAGTCGGTTGGAAAGAAAAGACATATCCTAACACTGTCATTCGGTCGCACCATGTTATTGGGAAAGTTTTAAGGTAGTCCACAGTCCACTTCCCAATAGCAATACCTTTAGACTTGACAAGGTTGATGGAACTCCCCGTCGAAGTACTAAAGTGGTCAAAGGTCTCTTTATAGATGCTCAAGGAATAGGGATCGGACGCAAAAAGCACTACGTCATCTGCATAAGCCAAAGTCCTGATGTTTATGTGTGACTGTTAGTCAGTGTGGGTGTGTATGGTGGAGGTGGTGCTCCTGTGTGAGTGGTTTGTTTGCGTCTCTGTGTGTGTTTATGCCCGTTAATTTGTCTGTTTCGTCTAATTTACGTTGTTATAACCAAAATAATAAATTGTGTTTAACGTAATTGTTGGGAGAAGCTTGGAATTTCTGTTCGCGGCAACAATTACTTCAGCAGCAGCGCTGGGCTTTGTTGCAGCGAGGAGAGATTCTGAAAAGAATTGCGTTTTTTCTTTAAGCTTTAGGTTATTGTTAAAAATAAATATTTTAAAGTTTTAATATTGTTTTTTTTTCGTCTTCTCAAATTTTTGACGAGGATGGACGTCTGTTGTCAATAGAAGTTGCTCTATTGGACGATTTTTAGGGGTTACTGTATTCCTCCCCTCACTAAGAAAACAAAAGGGATACGCGACGCGTTCTAGCGTTGGCCTTATCTTGGAGCTCATTGATCTCGTTTAATGTGGACAGGGAGTGACTGGTACACAGTGCCGTGAGTAATAGGGTATGTTTACCCTGGATGGTTCCGGGACACTTATGTCGGCAAGATGCCATATGATTAAGGCATATTATGAAAAGGGGAAACTTTACCATCTTCCCTTCACCGGAAGCCAGAAACATCTAAGCGATTATCTTGCCGTATGCTGGCGCCGCCTATTGTTGGCTTTTCTGCTGTCTGCTTTTACAACTGAATTGAACAAACGTGACCAAATCCAAAAGTAGTTCCAGTGAGAGAGGTTATCTAAGGAAAAAACCACAGATTTAAGGAGAAAAACAAATTTTTAATGTTTTCTCCTTAATCTGTGGAAAAAACTACCTTTAAATTTAACAAACTTTTACCACTCTCGGCGCTTCGCGCCTCACATCGGCCCTGCGGGCCTCATTCAATGAGGCTCATTGGTCACTGTTTTCCGTTACTCGAACGCCTCCGGCGTTCTGTCTACGACGTCCCCCTCCGGGGGTAAGTAATTGATATATACCCCAACCTATTTGGTTACAGGGGGCAGTTGATTTCCCCTCGGCCGGTTACAGGAGGCTAATGATCCGTATTTTTTAGTGGTCACAGAAATGGCTGCCAGAAAGTTACGGGATCTCATTTTATGGCTAAACCTAAATTAACCCAACCTCAGTTAACCTAACCCAACACCAGAACGCTCAAAAAAATGCTGGCTTACCTTTAAGACATGGTTCCTTTCGATAATGGCTAATTATCCAGAAAGCAGAAAAAAGAAAATCTGAAATCCACAAATAGTTCGAAACGACCGCGATCTGCCAATTGTGTGGTTGCTATGGCAACAGCTAACGCACGACGGGAAGAGACCGCCAAAACACGCCCTGTAATGTCGGAATCCACATGCAGGGGGGTGCCAACAGCACTCGGACTAAATATTTTTATTGGCCAAGAAATGGCTCCCAGAAAGTTCTGGGAGCTCATTTTATGGACCATCCTAAGTTAACCCAACCTCAGTTAGCCTAACCAACATAAGAATGAACCCCCCCAAAAAATCAAGCCCCTGTTTTTCTCAATCCCCTTCAAAACAAGTCGCCCACTTTTAGAATCTTCTCTACAGATGGCGTCACCGTACATCATACAGATAATCGCTCAGACGTGTCTGGCTTCCGGTGAAGGGAAAACCGTAAAATCATGCCTATGAAAATGTAAAGTTGCGTAGAATGTTAGAAGGATTTAGAGTATATGTTGTTTAGATATTATCAATTAGTTTATTTGTTAGGGGGCCCCTGAGTTGATTAATATTTAATTTGTAATGGTAATTAGAATTTTTAACAATGTAACGTTTTGATAATTCAGCATTTGATTAAATATGTCTATTTTTGTTTGAAACACACTGATTGGTTTTTTTTTCTGACCTAATCGAGTTCTACCCTCCCTTGCCTCCACGTTCCGGGGTTTAGATTTGTCGAAGGGTCACAAGGGAGTCCCGCCCCCGCACGTGGATGGCACATATGGATGCTGCTGGCAGATCGTATCCTCGAACATCTTGGTGGCGATTTAGGTATTGTAATAAAGGTTCCAGATAAAAGATGTATAGCAGGGGGGAAAGAGGACACCGCTGCCTGACACCCTTACACAAATCGAAGATAGCGGATACGGAACCATTAATCGCCACACATGATGCGGCCGAAACATACAGTGCGGAAATAATCGTTGCAAAAGTCTGGAGACGAAAATGACGAAACACTTCAAGGAGAAACTCATGGTTCACTTTGTCGAAAGCCTTTTCCTGGTCAAGGCTTAAAACTGCAAGAGTTTGCTGACGAGCACACGCTTCTTCCATCACACACCGAATCGTAATTAGATTATCGGACATCGTGCGTGATGGAATAGAGCAGGATTGTCCGGGATTGATGAAATCTTCGGCAAAAGCTTTAAGTCTCTGTTGAAATACACTAGTGAAGACCTTGTAGTCGGTGTTAAGGAGGGTTATTGGCCTCCACTGGGTAACAAGCTCTGGATTCGGCACTTTGGGGAGTAAGATGATTTTCCCCACGGTGAAGCCCGATGTGATGGAAGACGGGTCTTCAATGATCGAATTAAACACTTGCACGAGGAAAGGGCCAAGAAGATTCCATGTCGCATTGTAGAACGAGTATGGTATGCCATCCATACCCGGGCTGGACTGATGACGGCCGTCCGCTGACAGGAACTTCTTGACTTCATCTTCGGAAAAGGGATAGACAGGTCAGCATCCTCAGAAAAAGGTCTTAGCGCCTCAATCCACTGTTTCGTTTCGACTGATGGAATGATTGGGTTACTGAAAAAGGATGAAAAATGGGCGTGAAAGGCTGACAAGATGTCGTGGTCAGAATTCACTTCCCCATTTTCCACCACCAATCGATGACATCGTTTTTTGTTGGCACGTCGTCTCTCCTCGGCAAACGCTGCTGATGATAAATTCCTGACGTCAGTCGCCCAGGAAAGTTTGGCTCTGAGCGCTGCGCCGGCTGCCTTCCGGATCATTAGAGCGTTGATCTCGCTTTTCACCTGACGAATCTCCATCTCAAACTCCTCCTTCGGGGTGGATACTTGGAGGAGCCGGAGGATCTCTTGTAACATGAGGAGATGACGACGTCGACGACGAGCAGCATCTAACCCAATCTTCCGAAAGAACCGTTTGATCTTGGTTTTCAGTTCTAACCACGAAGCAAGCGTAGGAGGCACATTACGAAGGTGTTTTTCAACGAACTGAGCGAACATTCCCTTGTATTCCTCTTCATCGAGTAGAGAAACATTCAGAAACCAATTGCGATGGACAGCAGAGCCTGTAGATGATGCTGGAAATGACCACATGATGGCACTGTGGTCGGAGAATGAACATGGAATTACCTCCATTTTACCCGGCGACCAGCAAAAGCATTGTCGACGAGAACAAGGTCTAATCTTGATGTAGTGGGCCCTTGATGGAAAGTAGACCCAAGCTGACTACTCTGTGAATGGTGTGTCCATAGGTCGAACAATGCAATTTGCTGGCACAAACGATACACATGACCAGACGAGAAGATGTTGTTGTCGTCTGGATGGCAGTTCAAATCTCCAGCAATCATCACAGGCAACGATGAACACAAAAAGTTATTTAAGTCACTGAAAAACGTCGGTTTCTCTGCTGTTCTACACGGTGCATATACATTAAGCAATCGGAAATTGACACCAGATGTTGAAATGTCCAAAGAGATTACCCTGCACTCGCAGTCATACACACAATTCGACACCAGAATGGAGGGGTTGAAGTTGATGGAGGCAACCCCTTTCCCCTTTAGTGACGAAGAGTTGATAAAGAATTGTCCGTTGGTGTATTGACTGCGAAGGCCCGGAAGGTCGTAGCACTGTTGTGAAGTGGCGAGTTTTACTTCTTGAAGTAACAAGATGTCCGGCCTGTACAGGGCAATGAACGATGACAACACCGATTGCTTAAAAGAGGAACCAAGAGAACGCACGTTCAGGGAAATGACCTTCATTGAGGATGATTAATGGCGCACCTGCTGACCTGTATCCGGTTGAGACTTGGGCTTCCCAGATGATACGGGAGGCTCCGTCGTTCTGCTCATCGGAGATCGCAGACGACCTGATGAGGAAGAAGGGCTGCGCTGGTGGCTCGCGCGGCTGTCTCTCTCGGAGGAAGAAGTGGCTCTTCTCTCGTCCCTGCTGCCACGATCCCGTCTGGATTTTTTCTTGCGGGGACTCCTCGTCCTCATAAGATGATCCTGCTGTTTCTGCGCTGATGGAAGCGAGGTCCCAGCAAAGATGTCATCCTGGAAGGTGACGACGTATTATTAGTCCGCGCAGGCTGTGATGTTGTTGACAACTCCTCCACTGAGAAGGCGGATTCTGCTCCTAGTGAAGCATCTACATCTTCAACTCCAGAAGCTTCGTCTTCACCCATCGTCACATTCAGAGATGACTGAGGAAGAGGTGTTATCTCTGGGAGCTTGGAAGGAGGTGACGATAACCGCACCCTCCTGGGCTCTGAAGATGTAGTTGGAGTCGAAGATGTTCGAGGCGGTGGTGGCATCATCTCCTTCAGCTCATAGGGAAGAGTCGGAAGAGCCGGTGAAACTTGGCACTTCTTCGATGGTGATCCAGGCGACGAAGCTCTGGTTGGCCCTGAGGACTTGGCCGGTGATGACATCATGTCTTGCTGCTGGAATGACATTCCTTTAGGCGAAGCTGGAACATCTGTTGGCGCTGCAAACACCCTCTCCGGGCACTGGTGGTATATTTGCTCACAATGCGATTACAGGCATCGCATTTCTTTAGGAGAGGGCAGTCTTTTCTGACGTGCGACGTTTTCTTGCAGTACCAGCAGCACTGCCTAAGACCTTTGTAAGACACGCGAACTTTGTTGCCGTGCATTACTAGGTACTCTGGAATGTCCCTCTGAAGGTTCATGTCCACTATGATATCACCAGTCTTCTGCAGGGGAGAATCTGGATGCGTTGGGTAGGCTACTTTCTTCACCTGACCATAGTCAGACATGTAACGCTTCAGGTAATCTTCTTCCATCAGTGGCGAGGCGCGCCGGATACAGATGGGCAGATATCCGGGCTCAGCATAGACCAGGCGGACGGTGGTTTGCCCTACCGTGACGTAATCCGCAGACACGACACGGTCTGTTATGTTTCGCTGTCGGCAGAGCATCCTCCATTCGTTTGGAGAAAGTCTCTTCATGACAGAAACAGCAGGATTACCAGACAGTAACACGGGCGGGATGCCCGTCTTCAAGTAGAGTTCTTTCATAAACATGCCGACGGCTATTGGTCCGTCGGCAACCATAAACACCATGTTCTCCATGGCTTAGAGAAGAAAAGTTCTGGGGGGGGGGGTGAAACCTCCCCCTGGTTCGCCGGGAGGAGGGTCACTAAAAGTCACAAAGAGTTTTTCACGCACGCGTTGGTTGGTTGGTTGCTGCGTGAAAAAATAGATAAGTTCAAAAATGACACTCACTCACAAAAGTCGAAATCACTATTAACTGCTCTTCTTCCGTCTAGCTGTTTGAGCTAAGGCAGATGGTGTTGCCTCAGCAGACGCCTAAACAGGAATCTTCAATATCTAGGCGTCTAGGTGCACATGCTGTAAATGTCTAGCAGTCCGATTAAGGACTGCGCAACTTATTCAAACGCCTCAAAAACGAGGCCCGTTCGCGACCGACGAAGTATCAAAAGGCCATTGGAAAAGTGAAGTGGAAAGTCTGGTCTCCTCCGATCACCTCGCATAAACACTTAGATTTTGAAAAGCGTTTCTTAAACGTAGACGGACCTAGCTTTGACCATTCAAGAAGAAGCAAAAATTGGAGTTGAATGGCCACTTTCCTCCATACAGTGAGTGATGGAGGTTTATTTAGCGATTGACTTACACGGGCCAGCCAAAGTTCTTTATTAATGAAGGCGATCGTTAGAGCTAGGTCCGGTTTCAATACCTCGCCGGTGGAATCGTTAATGAAGAAGCACACAGACTGATACGAAAACTGTACCAACCCGTAATGCTGCTTTAAACGATCTCAGATAGACTTCGCAAACGGGCACTCGTAAAAAACATGGCTGACCGTCTCGTCAATGCCGCAGAACAGACATCCAGCAGACTCGGCCACTCTCCACTGATGAAGTGTGTAAGAGAGTGAAATCCGTGATGCAACAGTCGCCATTGGTAGTTAAATAATGTGCGCTAAAAAGCAAAAGATCTCAGCAGGTTTAGGACTGCTGCCCACGGATAATTAGGGAAGAAATTAAAGTTGTCAATTGTCTCCGTGGGTCGGACTGTTGGAAGAACCACGATAGGCGTAATGAGCCCCACTCTTGTGGATCCAGACAGGCAAAAATGGGCAAAAATGTCACAATGTCGAGAGTAAAAGTCTTGTATAAGTGCGGTTGACGATGATAAGTAACCACTGGCAACAAGGGAGGTAATTGAAGCCTATTCACCTTGAAGAAAACATGTACATGCGAAAAAATAAAATTCGCACACATGGGGGGAGAAAAAAGGAATACCCGAATCATTGCAACCAGTCTGGCAGCAATAAGATATCGTTTGATAACAGGTAAACCTAAGCCACCTCTCTCGAAGGGGGTAAAGATGAATGAGGCTCGCACTGGATGACGTCGCTGAGCAGACATTCCCCACACGCAGCCCCCATCGCACTACGCAGTCTCTGAAGGTCTTTGTAAGAAGGCAAGGTGAATAGGCATTTAGATGTTCACACTGGAAGCACATGTGTCTTTATAAACCTCACCTTGACAAACATTGAAGTTGGAAACCTGAAGTTTCTGTCAAGGCGAGTGATGAACTTCTCAATCACCTGTTGCCAGTGCATAGAGTCCATAGTCGGTAGAAAAGAAAAGACATATCCAAGCACCACGATTCGGTCACACAATGCTTTTGGGAAAGTTTTAAAATAGTCCACAGTCCAGTTCCCAATAACAATTTCTTTAGACTTGACGAGGTTGATAGAACTCCCCGTCGAAGTACTAAAGCGGTCAAAGGTCTCTTTACAGATGCTCAAGGAATATGAATCAGACGCAAAAAGCACTACCTGAAGATGAAGGTTTCCATGACCACATGATGGCACTGTGGTCAGAGAAAGAACAAGGAATCACCTCCACCTGTCCAGGTGAGCCAGCAAAAGCATTATCGATCAAAAATAGTTCGAGTCTCGATGTCACAAAGGGTCCTTGATGGTAAGTGAACCCCGGATGATTACTCTGTCACTGGGGTGTCGATAGATCGAATAATGCATTTTGCTGACATAAATGATGCACATGTCCAGACAAAAAGTTTTTATCATCGTCTGGATGGCAGTTGAAGTCTCCAGCAATCACCACAGGCATAGCACAACACAAATAAAAGTTAATATCGTCGAAAAACGTCTGTTTCTCTGCTCTTTCACACGGCGCATATACGTTAAGCAATCGGAAAGTCACAGCTGATGATAAAATGTCTAACGAAATTACTCTGCACTCGCAGTCATAAAAACAGTTCGACACATGAATGGAAGGGTTAAAGATGATTGTAACAACCCCTTGACCAACAGGTGACGATGAGTTTATAAAGAATTGCGCACTAGGAAATTGACTGCGAAGGCCAGGTAGATTGTATCCTTTCTGCGAGGGAGCTAACTTAACCTCCTTCAGAAGAAGGATATCTGGCCGGTACAGAGCATTAAAAGTTAATAATACCGATTGCTTAAAATGGGAACCCAGGGAACGTATCTTCAGCGAGATGATCTTCATTCAGAGGATTTAGGTGGAAGAGGCTGACCTAACTTCGATGGAGGCTGGTTCGTCTTGGACGACGAATGTGGCTCAGTAGTCCTTCGAAGCGGTGAGCGCGTCCGATGAGAGGAACTATGGCGGCTACTCACACTACGTCCCTCTCGGACGATGATGATGCCTTCCTGTCCCTTCTGCTACGATGGTGAGTCTTCTTTTTACGGGGAGACTTGCTCTCCGTACGCCCTTTCGGCTGCGTCGATGTGGAGATCGCCGTTGGAGCCGAAGTTGACACAGGGAACGCTGCAGGAAGACGGGTGATTCCCACTGGCTGCGACGCTGGTAGAGACGGAGGGTGGAAGAGCTGGAAATTTCTCCTCCAAAGGCGTCGAAATATCACCCAATGGGGCTTCAATGTCTTCCTCTGCAGAGACCACTTCTTCATCCATCACGATGTCGCTTGATGGCAGAAGGAGGGACGTATCCTCATCAACCTCTGAAGACGGAGGGAGTGATGATGGCGGCACTAATCCCTGCTCGTCTTCAGTTAGTAGTGGAGGCAAAGATGGCTTAGGTGAGGCGGCCCGTGACGTACGTGGAGAAGGTACGGGCAGGGCCGATTGTTGTGGCTCTGCATCTTGTTCTAAACTTGTCATCTTCGAGGCGTTGACGTGACTGCTGCTGCACTGCTGTCAATCTTCTCCGGGCAACGATGGTATCTGCCCACCAAGCGGGAACATTTCACACACTTTTTCAGGAGAGGGCAATCTCTCCTGACATGAGAAGGCTTTTTGCAGTACCAGCAGCACTGCCTCATCCCCTTATTGTACACGAAGACACGTTCTCCATGTAAAATAAGGGAATCTGGAATGTCCTTGTCCAGCCTCATATCGAAATATATGTCGTCGTTCCGAAGCCAGGGAGTATCAGCGTGTTCAGGACAATAAATACCAAGCACTTCCCCAAACTCCGACATATAATTTCGAATATAAGACGTAGACAACAACGGCGAAATTCCCCTGAAAATCGCCATCAACATGACCATACGGTCCATAGTACAAAGTCACAAAAAAAAAGTTCACGGGGGGAGGGGGGAACCTCCCCCGGGGTCGCCGGGGGGAGAGTCCCAATAGTCACAATATTATTCACGCACGCGTTGGATTGTGGGTAGCGGCGTGAATAATTCTGAAGTTCACAAAAAAAAACAAAGTCACTCACTCACACAAACAGTAGAGGTCTATTCGAGATAGGTAATGGTCTTCCGTCTAGCAGTTGGAGCTAAGGCAGATGGTGTTGCTCAGCAGACGCCTAAACAATGATATTGAATTTCTAGGCGCCTAGGCGCCCAGGCTGTAAGTGTCTAGCAGTCCGATTGAGGACTGCGCAACTTATTCAAACGCCTCCGAAACGAGGCCCGTTCGCTACCGGCGAAGTATCAAAATGCCATCGGAAAAGTGAGGTGGAACGTCTGGCCTCCTCGGATGACCTCGCATAAACAATTAGATGTTGAAAAACGTTTCTTAAACGAAGATAGACCTAGCTTTGACCATTCAAAAAGAAGAAAAAAAGTTGAATGGCCACTTTCCTCTATACAGCTATGAGTGACGGAGGATGACCTAGTGATCGACTCACACGGGCCAGCCAGAGTACTTTATTAATGAAGGCATAGTACTTTATTATTATACCTCGCCGGTGGAATCGTCCCTGAAGAAGCGCATAGACTGATACGAAAAATGCACCAGCCCGTAGTGCTGCTTCAAACGATCCCAGATCGAATTTGCAAACGGGCACTCGTAGTAAATATGGCTGACCGTCTCGTTAGCGCCGCAGAACAGACATCCAGCAGACCCGACCACTCTCCACTCATGAAGTCGTGTAAAAGAGTGAAATCCGTGATGCAACAGTCGCCATTGGTAGTTAAATAATGTGCGCTCAAAAGTAAAAATTTCAGTAGTTTTAGGACTGCTGCCCACGGATACTCAGGGAAGAACTTAAAGATGTCAGTTGTCTCCCCTGGGTCGGACTGATGGAAGAACCACGATAGGCGTAATGAGCCCCACTCTTGTGGATCCAGATGGCGCAGCATGGACAAAAATGTCACAATGTCAATGGTGAAAGTCTTGTATAAGTTCGGTTGTCGATGATAAGTAACCACTGGCAACAAGGGAGGTAATGGAAGCCTATTCACCTTGAAGAAGACACGTAGATGCGAAAACACAAAATTACCCAGTATTCCTTGTTCGAGCAGAGAAACGTTCAGGAACCAGTTTTTATTTGAAGCACTACCTGCGGCACAAGCTAAAGATGGAGGTTTCCATGACCACATGATGGCACTGTGGTCAGAGAAAGGACAAGGAATCACCTCCGTCTGTCCAGGTGAGCCAGCAAAAGCATTATCGATCAAAAATAGGTCTAGTCTAGATGACACAAGGGGTCTTTGATGGTAAGTGAACCCCGGATGATTACTCTGTGACTGGTGTGTCCATAGATCGAATGCATTTTGCTGAAATAAATGACGCACATGTCCAGACGAAAAGTTATCATCATCGTCCGGATGGCAGTTGAAGTCGCCAGCAATCACCACAGGCACAGCACAACACAAATAAAAGTTCAGATCGTCGAAAAAAGTCTGTTTCTCTGCTCTCCTCATCAACCTCTGAAGACAGAGGGAGTGATTGATGGCGGCACTAATCCCTACTCGTCTTCTGTTGGTAGTGGAGGCAAAGATGGCTCAGGTGAGGCGGCCCGCGACGTACGTGGAGAAGGTACGGGCCGGGCCGGTCGTTGTGGCTCTGCATCTTGTTCTAAACTTGTCATCTTCGGTGACGGACGAGGCGTTGACGTGACTGCTGCTGCACTGCTGTCAATCTTCTCCGGGCAACGATGGTATCTGCCCACCAAGCGGGAACATTTCACACACTTTTTCAGGAGAGGGCAATCTCTCCTTACGTGAGAAGACTTATTGCAGTACCAGCAGCACTGCCTCATCCCCTTATAGTACACGAAGACACGTTCTCCATGTAAAATAAGGGAATCTGGAATGTCTTTGTCCAGCCTCATATCGAAATATATGTCGCCGTTCTGGAGTCGGGGAGTATCTGCGTGCTCGGGACTATAAATACCGAGCACTTCCCCAAACTCCGGCATATAATTTCGAATATAAGCCGTGGATAGTAACGGCGAAATTCCCCTGACGTGGACTGTGAGGTGGCCAGGGTCCGCGTGATAAAAGTTGACGGTGGTATTGCCAACTTTCACGCACTCCACATCGACGATGCAATCCGCAATTGCACTTGGTTTGCAGAGCATTCTCAACTCCGTAGAGGAGAATCTCTGCAACACCAAGATGGAAGGGTCTTCAGACGCAAGAACCGGCGGTACTCCGGTTTTGGAGTACAACGCCTTCATAAACGTGGCGACAGAAAAAGGCCCGTCCGCCATTAATATGACCATACGGTCCATAATTAAAGAGTCACAAAAAATAAGTTCACAGGCGGGGGGGGGGGGTGAAACCTCCTAAGGGGTCGCCGGGGGGAGAGTCACAAAAGTCACAATATTATTCACGCACGCGTTGGATGGTTGGTTGCGGCGTGAATAATTTTAAGTTCAGTAAAACAAAATTCACTCACTCACAAAACACTGTATACTACGAGGTCTATTCGAGATAGGTCATGGTGCTGTTGGAGCTAAGGCAGATAGAGTTGCCTCAGCAGACGCCTAAACAAGGATTTTGAAATTCTAGGCGACTAGGCGCACATGCTATAAGTGTCTAGCAGTCCGATTGAGGACTGCGCAACTTATTCAAACGCCTCAGAAACGAGGACCGCTCGCTACCGGCGAAGTATCAAAAGGCCATCGGAAAAGTGAGGTGGAAAGTCTGGTCTCCTCCGATGACCTCGCATAAACACTTGGATGATGAAAAGCGTTTCTTGAACGTAAACGGACCTAGCTTTGACCATTCAAGAAGAAGGAAAAATCGGAGTTGAATGGCCACTTTCCTCCATACAGCTGTGAGTGATGAAGGACGATCGACTTACACGGGCCAGCCTAAGTTCTTTAATAACTAAGGCGATCGCCAGAGCTAGGTCCGGTTTCAATACCTCGCCTGTGGAATCGTTAATGAATAAGTGCACAGACTGATACGAAAAATGCACCAGACTTTAGTGCTGCTTCAAACGATCCCAGATCGAAATTGCAAACGGGCACTCGAAGAAAATATGGCTGACCGTCTCATCAGCGCCGCTGAACAGACATCCAGCAGACCCGACCACTCGCCACTGATGAAGTTGTGTTAGAGAAAGAAATCCGTGGTGCAGCAGCCGCCATTGGTAGTTAAATAATGTACGCTCGAAAGCAAAGGATTTCAGTAACTTTAGGACTGCTGCCCACGGATAATTATGGAAGGACTTAAACATGTCAGTTGTCTCCCCTGGGTCGGACTGCTGGAAGAACCACGATAGGCGTAATTAGTCCCACTCTTGCGGATCCAGACGGCGCAACATGGGTAAAAATGTCACAATGTCGAGAGTAAAAGTCTTGTATATGTTTGGTTGACGAGAATAAGTAATCACTGGCAACAAGGGAGGTAATGGAAGCCTATTCACCTTGAAGAAAAAACGTAGATGCGAAAAAACAAAATTTGCCCACATAGGGGGACGGAAAAGGAATACCCGTATCATTGCAGCCAGTCTGGCAGCAATAAGATATCGTTTGATATCGGGTAAACCTAACCCACCTCTCTCAAAGGGGGTGAATATGAACGCAGCTCGAAGTGGATGATGTTGCTGAGCAGCATTCCCCACACACAGTTCACCATCGCACTACGCAAGTCTCTGAAGATCTTTGTAAGAAGGCAAGGTGAATAGGCATTTAGATGTTAACACAGGAAGCACATGCGTCTTTATAAACCTCACCTTGACAATCATTGAAGTTGGGAAGCGAAAGTTTCTGTCAAGGCGAGTGATGCACTTCTCAACCGCTTGTTGCCAGTGCATAGAGTCCATAGTCGGTAGGAAAGAGAAGACATATCCTAGTACTACGATTCGGTCACACCATGTTATTGGGAAAGATTTAAGATAGTTCACAGTCCACTTCCCCATAGCAATACCGTTAGACTTGACGAGGTTGATGGAACTCCCCGTCGAAGTACTAAAGCGGTGAAATGTCTCCTTATGGATGCTCAAGGAATATGAATCGGACGCAGAAGCACTACGTCATCCGCATAAGCCAGTGTCCTGATGTTTATGGATGCGGCTGCAGATCATATCCTCGAACATCTTGGTGGCGATTCAAAAACTGTAGTAATGGTTCCACTAAAAAATGGTAAAAAAATAAAGTTCGACACCTGAAGGTAAGGGCTAAAGATGATTGTAACAACCCCTTGTCCAATAGGTGAAGATGAGTTTATGAAGAATTGCGCACTAGGAAATTAACTGCGAAGGCCAGGTAGATTGTAACCTTTTTACGTCTTCTTTTTATGGGGAGACATGCTCTTCTTACGCCCTTCCGGCTGCGTCGATGTGGAGATTGCCGTTGGGGCCGAAGATGACACAAAAAACGCTGCAGGAAGAAGGGTGATTCCCACTGGCTGCGACGCTGGTAGAGACGGAGGAGAGAGAGCTGGAAATTCCTCCTCCAAAGGCGTCGAAACATCATCCAATGGGGCTTCGATGTCTTCCTCTGCAGAGACCACTTCTTCATCCATCACGACGTCACTTGATGGCTGAAGCAGGGACGTATCCTCAGCAACCTTTGAAGACGGAGGGAGTGAAGATGGCGGCACTAATCCCTGTTCGTCCTCAGGTGGAAGAGGAGGCAAAGATAGCTCAGGTGAAGCGGTCCTCTACGTACGTGGAGACGATACGGGCTGGGCCGGTCGTTGTGGCTCTGCATCCTGATCTAACGATGCCATCTTCGGCGACGAACGAGGCGTTGACGTAACTGCTGCTGCGCTGCTGTCCATCTTCTCCGGGCAACGATGGTATCTGCCCACCAAGCGTGAACATTTCGCACACTTTTTCAGGAGAGGGAAATCTCTCCTGACATGAGAAGATTTCTTGCAGTACCAACAGCAATGCCTCATCCCCTTATTGTACAAGAAGACACGTTCTCCATATAAAATGAGAGAATCTGGAATGTCCTTGTCCAGCCTCATATCGAAATATATGTCGCCGTCCTGGAGTCGGGGAGTATCAGCGTGCTCGGGACGATAAATACCGAGCACTTCCCCAAACTCCGACATATAATTTCGAATATAAGCTGTGGACAACAACGGTGAAATTCCCCTGACGTGGACTGTGAAGTGGCCAGAGTCCGCGTGATAAAAGTTGCCAACTTTCATGCACTCCACATCGACGATACGATCCGCAATAGCACTTGATTTGCAGAGCATTCTCAACTCCGTAGACGAGAGTCTCTGCAACACCAAGACGGAAGGGTCCTCAGACGCTAAAACAGGCGGTACCCCAGATTTGGCGTACAGCGCCTTCATGAAACTGGCGACGGAAAATGGCCCGTCCGCCATTAACATGACCATACGGTCCATAATAAAGTAGAAGAAAAAAAGTCACAAAAAAGTTCGGGGGAGGGGGTGAAACCTCCCCCGGGGTCGCCGGGGGGAGGGTCACAAAAGTCACAATATTACTCACGCACGCGTAAGATGGTTGGTTGCGGCGTGAATAATTTTAAGTTAAAAAAAAACCACTCACACAATTAACACGAGGTCTATTCGAGGTAGGTCATGGTGCTGTTGGAGCTAAGGCAGATGGAGTTGCCTCAGCAGACGCCTAAACAAGGATTTTGAAATTCTAGGCGACTAGGCGCACATGCTATAAGTGTCTAGCAGTCCGATTGAGGACTGCGCAACTTATTCAAACGCCGCAAAAACGAGGCCCGTTTGCTACCGACGAAGTATCAAAAGGCCTTCGGAAAAGTGAGGTGGAAAGTCTGGTCTCCTCCGATGACCTCGCATAAACACTTGGATGATGTAAAGCGTTTCTTGAACGGAGACGTACCTAGCTTTGACCATTTAAGAAGAAGAAAAAAAATATGAGTTGAATGGCCACTTTCCTCCATACGGCTGTGAGTGATGGAGGATGACCTAGCGATCGACTTACACGAGCCTGCCAAAGTTCTTTATTAATGAAGGCGATCGCCAGAGCTAGGTCCGGTTTCAATACCTCGCCGGTGGAATCATTAATGAAGAAGCGCACAGACTGATACGAAAAATGCAACAGCCCGTAGTGCTGCTTCAAACGATCCCAGATCGAAATTACAAACGGGCACTCGAAGAAAATATGGCTGACCTTCTCATCAGCGCCGCAGAACAGACATCCAGCAGACCCGACCACTCGCCAGTGATGAAGTTGTGTTAGAGAAAGAAATCCGTGATGCAGCAGCCGCCATTGGTAGTTAAATAATTACGCTCGAAAGCAAAGGATTTCAGTAACTTTAGGACTGATGCCCACGGATAATTAGGGAAGAACTTAAAGATGTCAGTTGTCTCACCTGGGTCGGACTGCTGGAAGAACCACGATAGGCGTAATGAGCCCCACTCTTGCGGATCCAGACGGCGCAGCATGGGTAAAAATCAATGGTAACACAAAGAGCCAAAACCGCTTTTCCACAACAAAATATTTATTACGCCTGGATACGTATTTCGGATGCTACGCGTCCATTTTTCAAGAATTGCGCACTAGGAAATTGACTGCGAAGGCCAGGTAGATTGTAACCTTTCTGCGAGGAAGATAATTTAATTTCCTGCAGAAGAAGGATATCTGGTCGGTACAGAGCAATAAAAGTTAATAACACCGATTGCTTAAAATGGGAACCCAGGGAACGTATGTTCAGCGAGATGACCTTCATTCAGAGGATTTAGGTGGAAGAAGCTGACCTAACTTCGATGGAGGCTGGTCCGTCGTCGACGACGAATGTGGCTCAGCAGTCCTTCGAAGCGGTGAGCGCGTCCGATGAGAGGAACTATGGCGGCTACTCACACTGCCGTCCCTTTCGGACGATGATGATGCCTTCTTACCCCTTCTGCTACGATGGCGGGTCTTCTTTTTACGGGAAGACTTGCTCTCTGTCCGTCCTTCCAGCTACGTCGATGTGGAGATCGCCGTTGGAGCAGAAGATGACACAGGGAATGCTGCAGGAAAACGGGTGATTCCCACTGGCTGCGACGCTGGTAGAGACGGAGGGGGGAGAGCTGGAAATTCCTCCTCCAAAGGCGTCGAAAAATCACCCAATGGGGCTTCAATGTCTTCCTCTGCAGAGACCACCTCTTCATCCATCACGATGTCGCTTGATGGCAGAAGGAGGGACGTATCCTCAGCAACCTCTGAAGACGGAGGGAGTGATGATGGCGGCACTAATCCCTGCTCGTCTTCAGTTGGTAGTGGAGGCAAAGATGGCTCCGGTGAAGCGGCCCGCGACGTACGTGGAGAAGGTACGGGCCGGGCCGGTCGTTGTGGCTCTGCATTTTGTTCGGTGATGGACGAGGCGTTGACGTGACTGCTGCTGCACTGCTGTCAGCCTTCTCCGGGCAACGATGATATCTGCCCACCAACCAGGAACATTTCACACATTTTTTCAGGAGAGGGCAATCTCTCCTGACATGAGAAGACTTTTTGCAGTACCAGCAGCACTGCCTCATCCCCTTATAGTACACGAAAACACGTTCTCCATGAAAAATAAGGGAATCTGGAATGTCCTTGCCCAGCCTTATATCGAAATATATGTCGCCGTTCTGGAGTCGGGAAGTGTCTGCGTGCTCGGGGCGATAGATACCGAGTACTTCCCCAAACTCCGACATAAAATTTCGGATATAAGCCGTGGACAACGACGGCAAAATTCCCCTGACGTGGACTGTGAGGTGGCCAGGGTCCGCGTGATAGAAGCTGACAGAAGCGATCAGCAGTTGCGCTTGATTTGCAGAGCATTCTCAACTCCGTAGAGGAGAGTCTCTTCAACACCAAGATGGAAGGGTCTTCTGAAGCTAAAACAGGCGGTACTCCGGATTTGGAGTACAGCGCCTTCATGAACGAGGCGACGGAAAATGGCCCGTCCGCCATTAACATGACCATTCGGTCCATAATAATAATTTGAGTATAAAAGTCACAATAAAGTTCGGGGGGGGGGGGGGGGGGAAACCCCCCCCGGGGTCGCCGGAGGGAGGGTCACTAAAGTCACAAAATTAGTCACGCACGCGTTGGATTGTTGGTTGCGGCGTGAGTAATTATTAAGTTCAAAAAGCAAAGTCACACACTCACACAAACTAGAGGTCTAAACGAGATAGGTCATGGTCTCCCGCGCAGCCTTCGTTAGTCGCTCGCTAAAGGCACTCTGTCTCTTCCTTTCCGTTCCTCCGCTTTTATTTCCCCTGGTTGGATCCTGGGCCGATTCTGCGCTGTGCGTTCGCCTATCAGCTTTCGAATCACCTTCTCTCCTCCACTAATAGTCTTTTCTCTAACGTTCCTTTGTTTTCTCGCCTGGTCTATTCTTCTTCGGGGGGACGGCTTCCTTTCTTCTTTCTTTTTTCCTTGTCAAATCCTTTCTAAACTTATTTTCTTTGCTACCTTCTCTTTTCGGATTTGACACCTAATTTACATGGATCCTACCATTGCTGTCCGGGTAATGCACATCCATTCCTACCTCGTACAAGTTGTATTATTTCTGTAAGGATACATTTCCGGACTCATGTTTATAGGAAAAATATTATTCCCCACTACAAACTATACATGGTATTTCATTCATGACCTACCTATCTGAATCACTCTGTATGTAAAATGTGAAACATCATGTGCGTTTCAGCACATGCATATTAGCATTATTCTTAGGATGAATACTGATTACGGTTAAAATTCTTAATTACTCGATATATTGATGCATGACATGTCGTTACAAGTTATATATATTACATGACATGTCTTTGCATTGCAGTTTCAAATGGTACCATAGAACACGTACTACTAAAGCAGATTCAAGTATCATTAATTACTCGTTATATTCATGCATGACACGTTGTTACGATTTGTTTGATATAGAACATGCCATATCTTTGTATTGAAACTTTCCAATGGTACCATATGATACCATACGTGCTATTAAATCGAAAAAGAATATCATTAAGTATTCTTTATTTTGATGCGTGACACGTCTTTACGTGTTGTTTGATATATTACATGCTATGTGTTTGCATTGAGGTTTTCATTGGTACCATGTGATACCAGACCACGTGCTATTAAATCCAATATAGAGTATCATTAATTATTCATTATATTCATGCATAACATATCGTTATGGGATGTTTGATATATTTCATGCCATATCTTTGCATTGAAAGTCTACAATATTACCATATGGTACCCATATAGCACGTGCTACTAAACCAATACAGAGTTTCATTAATTACTCGTTATATTCAAGCATGACACATCGTTACGAGTAGTTTGATATATTACATGCCATGTCTTTACTTTGAAAGTTTCCAATGGTACCAAATGTACTGTACGTGCTACTAAAACAATTTAGGCTATCATTAATTACTCGTTATATTCATGCATGGCATGTCATTAGGAGTTATTTGATATACGAGGGCGTTTTGAAAAGTCATGCCTTCATGGCTGTAGCTTTTTTATTTGGCAACCGATTTTCAAAATTCATTTTGTATGTGATACTTATATTTATCCTCTATGTAATGCACTATTCGCTTTTTGGCATAGTCCACATCCCTTTCCACGTATTGCGCCAACGCGTGACTTGTTGGGTGAACCCGTCGGAGAGGAATTCCGGAGTTGTTGTCGACACGAGGATTGAATGGCAGCACTTACCTCGCCGTCAGAACTAACTCATACTCCTTAAGGTGGTCTTTCTTCTTTGGGAAGCGATGAAAGTTGCAAGGTGCAAAGTCTTTCATCTTTGAACTTCAGTCTTTCATCTTTGAACTGTAGACGCTTCGACACTTCTTGAGTGTGGCGACTCGTGTGCGGGCGGAAGTTATCGTACTCCAGAAGAGGGTCCAAAGCTTCCATTCAATCCTGGTATCGACAACACTCCCAGAATTCCTCTCCGACTGGCTCACCTAACAGGTCACGCATTGGCGCAATGCTTAGAAAAGGATTGGGACTATGTCGAAAATTGAATTGTGCATTATATAGAAGACAAATGTAAATATCAGGTACAAAAAGAATTTAGAAAATGGGTTACCAAATAAAAAAGCTACAGCCATGAAGGCATTACATTTCAAAACGCCCTCGTATTACATGCCATGTCTTTCCATTGAAAGTTTCCAATGGTACCATATGGTACCCATATAGCACTTCCTACTAAACCAATACAGAGTTTCATTAATTACTCGTTATATTCAAGCTGACACGTCGTTACGAGTAGTTTGATATATTACATGCCATTCTTTCCATTGAAAGTTTCCAATGTTACCATATGGCACCCATAGAGCATGTGCTACTAAACCAATTTACGAGTATCGATAAATAATCGTTATATTCACGCATGACACGGCGTTATGAGTTGTTTCATATATTATATGCCATGTCGTTGCATTGAAAGTTTCCCATTAGTATCAAATGTACCATACGTACTACTAAACTAATTTAGAGTATCATTAATTACTCGTTATATTCATGTATGACATGTCATTACGAGTTGTCTGATATACTACATGCCATTGCATTGAAAGTTTCCAATGTTACCATATGATACCCATAGAGCAAATGCACTTAACCAATATAGAGTAGCATTGATTATTCGTTATATTCATGCAAGGCACGTCGTTTATGAATTTTTTTTATATTACATGCCACATGTTAGCACAGAAATTTTAATGGGGTATCATTATGGTACCATCAGGGGTTATCAAAATTTTTTTGAGAAATATCAGGTGGATCGTGCTCTTCATCTTTCTTTGAAGATCATGTGTGCAAAATTTCATCAAGATCGGAATAAAACTGTAGATTTGTATAAGAGACAAATAAATATACATACATACATTCAGTTTTATATGCATAGATTTTTGCCTTACCCCTATAAAAACATCTTAATATTTTTCCGTGTGTTTTGCATATCGTATTTTTTTGCGTTTTATTAAATCCGATTAAAATAAAGTGTAAATGAGTATTTTGATAAATAACTTGTACATTGTGGCCAATGGACTGATGATGAAAATCACTTATTATTGTATTATGGTGGTTATTTGGTTTTTGAATAAATATATTTAAATAGAACAACCCATTCTCTGGCAACCAATATCGTAATACTAGTACAGGGTGGTTATAATTAAAGTGACACCATTCAGACCATTCTAGCGGCCGTTCTGGTAATCAGATTTTGACGAAACTTGAAAGGTATGTTATACAGACAATGAGGAAGAGAATTATGCAATAAAAAAAATTCGTTCACATTTTGACTGCTATGTCAAAATATGGCGATGGTTATGTAAGAAACACTCTGAGAATTTTTACTCAATCAGAGACGTTATGCAAATGAGATGCAAAATTAGAAAAACTTTAAAATGACAGTGAAATTAAATGTAAAGTCATTCTTAACGATGGCATTAGCTAAAAAGGATCGAGCTTTATTGGCGAAGTTATTTTACCAGAACTGCAATAATGGTTCTGCCGAACTAAGAATATCGACGTTTGAAAAACTTGCGAAATGAGCCTATGTCCATTAATGGTTTAAAAAAGAAATTTGAAGAAACTGGTGAGTTTGGTGTGCTGCCAGGGAGAGGACGGAAACGAGTTGCAAATGAGACTGTGGAAGACGTTGCTGCAGCTGTAGTGGAGAGTGCTTCAAGTTCCCAATATTCTTCAGCAAGTGCTCGAGCCATGTCACGTGATTTGTCTATTCCGTGGTTTACATTACAAAAAGTTTTGCGTTCCATTTTAAAATGGTATCCATACAAGATCCAAGTGGTTCAAAAGTTGCTTCATGAAGATCCGGAAAAAAGCACTGACTTTGCTTGCCAGTTTCTGGCTAGAATAGCCGTCGATAATGCATAGCCATGGAACATTTTGTGGTCAGATGAAGCGCATTTTACACAAGACGGAGTAGTGAATGCTCAAGACTGTCGCATCTGGGGTACTGAAAAGCCAATGGTTGTGCATGAAAAGCTTTTGCAATCTGACTACGTGACTCTATGGTTGTCACCAAGTTTGGTGACTGATCCTTTGCCCAAGGCTCCCGTTTGTTCATCACAATCGACGAGCAAGCTTGGGCATATCACAACGCTATCGGTTGTTAATAACCGCAGCGTAAATAATTTGTCAGGACAAAGTCCTAAGCAGAAGCGTAATAAGCGCAAAAGGCGGAAGGTGCGCAAAAAGGTGCGCGAGAGGAAAGACAGGGAGCGGGAAAATTCAGATCGAGGAGAGAGAGCTGAAAATCGAGCGAGAAGAACACGAGAAAATCGCTCCAGTTCGTTAAACCGAGGTCGTTCTAGTACGCTTCAGAAAACCACGGCCAAAGAGAAAGACCGGCCGCAGTTTTAGGACGATTTGCCCAACATCCCTGAGAGAGAAGAGTTTCTAAAGAAAACGCCCAAGCAACCAGAAGCGAATGCGCACATTCATGAACTTTGTGTAAAACGTTGTTTGTGTTCCCTGAATTTAGCAGTGGCGGCCCCGCCAGTCCAGCGGACGGTGATATTTTGCTTAGAAGCGGGTGAGCCAGGAGTGACGGCGAGCGAGGAACCCGTAGCCGGTGGAACGCCCGTTCATTTACCAGGAATCACAGGAGACGTCCCTCGACTCATCGCAGAGCCTTTCACTGACTTCGCTACAAGGACGTTGGTCGTCACAGCGGATTTATGATGACTGAGTTCCCTAGAAGTCAGCCTAATTCCAGTGGGAAGGAGTGCCTGGATTACACCGAGGACGCATGAAGCCTTTTGGCTTCATGGATTGGGCGATATAGTGCCCTACATAAAGTGGGTGAACTTTTTGTCCTTCAAATCTCTTATGCTCGATCGCATGT
>JAHWFO010092920.1:341874-375453 GCA_023313115.1 Rhysida immarginata | reverse complement strand
GGGGGGGGGGGCGAGCTACCAGGAGAGATTTGCTTTCTCTCGCTGAACGCTTCGTCTCACGTAAGCCATTTAAGCAACGCGCGCGTATGGTTAAACATTTTTCCTTGTACATTCCGCAATGTTTAGTAACATTCTAATTCGCCTCTCTTTTAACTATTTTAGTTATCAGCGGCTTCAAGCCCAATTTTAACGCGAGGCGTCGCCGTTTTCTCTACGGTGCGGCGGAGGTAGCGTCCAGTTGTTAGTGGAAGATTCCGACTTGGCGCAAGAAAACCAGGATGGTAATCACCACAGTCGGTTGCTACGTCCGCTGTTGTCTCAGTCATCCCAGGTCATTTCGTCTGGGCAAGGACAGGGGTTTTTGATTAGACACTAAGCGAGATCTTTTAGTGGGTCCCCTTAGCGTTACATTCGAATATTTGAATCAAAGTTTTCATACATGTTGATTGTAAATCCGAGGTTCGTTCCTTGATGGACCAAGGTCTACCATTGGTCGCGCTTGTCATCGCCTAATATTAGAGCTTGACAAGGGGTCCGTATTATTTGTCAATCAATTTCCTTAATAAATTGTTGTTAAACGGATTTGTCTATTCCGTTCGGGCAAGGCCCTAGGCGTTTCTTGCGTTTATGCAAGATCGTGCCCATTTCATTATTTATGCATGTAATTGAGTCAATTTCTTTTATTTATTTAATTTTTAATAAATGATTTATGCCAAAAGATATGCTCTGTTGTCTCCTGTTAGTGTGCTTAATCTTCCACTACGCAATACTCTTTTATCCATGACAATGGTGCGGATTCACTTCAAATTTCATTCTTGGCCCCTTTTTCTTTGAAGAGATCACTCCTCAAGGCACTAAAAGATGTTCAATCACTGGTGCTCGTTACAAGAAAGACAATATTTAGACACTACTGTATTTATGCAAGATGTTGCCCCACATTGCACGACAAGTGAAGGAACTGCTTCATGCTCATTTTGGAGATGATCGGGTGATTTCGAGAACTTTTCCAACTGCATGACCTCCTTGTTCACCCGACTTAAACCCACCATGTCACTGCGATTCCTCAGGAAACCCTTCGCTCTTCTGTGGAACATGCAATAATGCGCTTTGAACATGTCATTGACACAAAGTGAATGCACATTGAACATGTCATTGACACAAAGTGAATGCACATTGAACAAATGCTTTGATTTTATAAATTTCTTTGCTTCTAACTTGTTTTTTTTATTATTCATGCGCCATATTTTGAAGTAGCAGTCAAAATGTGAACTAATTTTTTTATTGCAAAAATTCTCTTCCCCATGGTGTGTATAACATATATCTCAAGTTTCCTCAAAATCTGATTACCAGAACGGCCACCAGAAGGGACTAAATAGTGTCAATTTAATTACAACAACCCTGTATTTTGCCTGGACTTGTGCTTCATTAATCACTTAAACGTTAAATATCATTGCTTTTACTACTTCGAGTTTTTTTTATTGCTTCAGGGACTTTATTCTAGGTGGAAGGGAGGGTCTTTTTAATTTAAATTTCCCCTCAATGACTAACGGAAGATAGGGTAATCATTTGCAATTTTACGTAACGGTATTTATAATATAACAGTTATTTTTCGAATCTTTGAAACGCTGCGGAGCTTAGGCAAGATTGAAGAAGAAAAAAAAACAGGTTTCGCTTTCGTTTCCCCAAGAAGGCAGTGTAGGGTAATGTCAACTAGATAGAATGGGTTCATCCACAAATTACGTCATCCTTTTTCCAAATTTATTTAATATCCGACGCCACCTCATACGAAAAGTGACAATTAAATTCTATAAACAATTTCTATTAACAATTCTATTATGAATAGAGGTAATAAATATAAATAAACCATTAAGGAATGACATAACCAAGTATCGAAAGGTTAAACTAAACCATTGGCGGAACTATACTTTTAAACAGCCCTGTGCATGGAAAGTTCCAATGAACCTAAGTGGTTCCACTAAAACAGGTTCCTTGAAACAAATTTGCACTATCATAAATTTTACGTTACATTTATTCATTACACATCATTCCAAATCGTTTGATATATTACATGCCATATTTTAGCATTGAAAGTTCCAATGAACCATCATGGTTCCATTAAACCAGGCTCCTTGAAACCAATTTGGACTATCATTAATTTAACGTTATATTCATTCATAACACCTCATTCCAAGTCGTATGATATATTACATGCCATATTTTATCATTGAAAGTTCCAATGAACCATAATGGTTCCTCTAACCCAGAATAGTTCCACTAAACCAGATTCCTTGAAACCAATTTGGACTATCAATAATTTTACGTCATATTCATTCATGACACATAATTCCAAGTCGTTTGATATATTACATGCCATATTTTATATTTGAAAATATTTGAGGATGTCATAAGGGTACTATTAGTGCACGTGTCATTGTTTCGATTTCAACCATTATCAAATTGGTTCATTCCCGGAACCATATTTATTAATTGGCGAAAAGAGTAATTTATATCTGCTTCTACCTCGTCATTACGATTTGTTTGATATGTTACTTAATATATTTTCCCATTGAAAATTGCTAGGCGAGAAAATAGAGGTACCATTTGTGCTCGTGCCAATGAACCGTTTTAGATAATATTTGTAACTGGTTCGTGCCATGAATCATATTCATCGACTGACGAAAACAGATTTTGAAAATCTTTCATAGCCTCGAAGGAGTTAGAGTTAGAGACAGATTATTCCAAGGGTTTGATATATTACATGCCATATTTTAGCAATGAAAGTTCCAATGAACCATAATGGCTCCACTAAACCATAATGGTTCCACTAAACTCGGTTCCTTGAAACCAATTTGGAATATCATTAATTTTACGTTATATTCATTCATGGCACCTCATTCCAAGTCGTTTCATATATTAAAGTCTGTCTCAAAAGTATACAGACTTTGCAAAAACTGTCACATTAGCACATCAGTAAATTTTTTGACCATACCAAATAAAACACTATTTATTCACACGGTGAACATGATTATTACATATTTTCAAAAATAAATAGCTTTTCGTTTTTTTACAAAAAAATATTTTGAAATAATCAGTACAAAAAAAGTGTCTCAAAAGTATAGAGACTTTCCTCCGAACTGAATGGTCATAACCTGTTTTAAATAAAATTGACCCTTTGGAATAGTCCAAATTATAAAGTAAGTTATAATTTGTATTTAATTTCTGCACAATAAAGAGTGACAATGGTGGAAAAGACATTTCTAAAGATGAAATACAATGTAAGTGAAATCTGGAGGTTGACAGCAAATGGCAAGACAGAGAAATTTCTGCTGAAATAGGAAGATCCAAGCCTGTTGTACACAAAATCATTGCAGAGCAACGGATATGTGAAGCTAAGAAGAGAACAGGATGGCCAACAAGCACTACTGAACGAGATGTGCGCCAGATTTTTCGGCTTGCTGCTACTGGTACAAATTCCTTACGGAAAATACCACGTGAATTGGGTGGACAAATATCCAAAGATACTGTACACAGAAGTATTAAGGCAAATCCTGTACTTGCTTACACCAGGAAGAAAACAAAACCACGTCTAACCAAGGAGCACAAGAGAGTTCGATTGGAATGGGCTCGGGAGCGTATGTCGTGGACAGATGAGTGGCTTGCTGTAATTTTTTCTGATGAAAAGAAGTGGAACCTGGATGGTCCCGATGGAAATGCATTTTACTGGCATGATTTGAGGAAGGAACCAGAATCCTTTTATAGCAACCAGCAAGGCGGTGGAAGTGTGATGGTGTGGAGTAGATTCTCCTTCAATGGGACTACCAGTTTGGCATTTTTGACTGGGAGACAAAACTCCTTAAAGTACCAAGAAACCCTAGAAAACCACTTGGTACCTTTCATGTCTTTTTTGGTTGGGAACAATTTTTCAGCAGGACAAAGCTAGTATACACAAATCGCAGTCAACAAACCAGTGGTTTGAAGCACAGGGTATCAATGTGATGAAATGGCCAGCCAAAAGTCCGATTTTGAATCCTATTGAGAACCTTTGGGCAGTGATGACACACAAAATTTATGCAAACGGTAGACAGTACTCTTCCATTGCAGAATTGAAAAGTGAAATCGAAATGGTTTGGTTTAATTTGGATCCAAGTCTTCTTCAAAACTTGATCTCATCAATGAAAGAAAGAGTGTTTCAAGTAATTAAGTCCAATGGTAACTTTATTTGAACACTAGAAGAGGTACCCGGCGTTTCCCGGGATAATTACACTTGCACAAACTTTTCCTTTCATTGTTAGTCATGAGATATATATTGTTGGTTCATGCAGTGTGTTTGTGAATTGCGTGCTGATACCATTGTTGATACCTATTGTTGTACCAACTTTGCCTTGCATTGTTGGTCATGAGATATTTCTCATTAATATGCCTTGCCATAACCATGAATATCGATTTTTTATCGATATTTATTATTTTTCCGAAATCTGAGGTAGACCTTCCTCATGCTTTAAAGGTCATGTATGCGAAATTTTATCAAGATCGGAATAAAACTGTAGATTTGTATAAAAAACGTACACACAGATCCACAGACCCACACACAGACCCACAGACCCACAGACGCACAGACCCACAAACATCCTTCTTTATATATATAGATAGATGGCTTGTACATTGTTGTTTAATTAGCTGAGTCTGTATACTTTTGAGACACTTTTTTGTACTGATTATTTCAAAATATTTTTTTGTGAAAAAACGAAAAGCTATTTATTTTTGAAAATATGTAATAATCATGTTCACAGTGTGAATAAATAGTGTTTTATTTGGTATCGTCAAAACATTTACTGATGTGCTAATATAACAGTTTTTGCAAAGTCTCTATACTTTTGAGACAGACTTTACATGCCATATTTTAGCACGGAAAGTTCCAATGAACCACAGCGGTTCCACTAAAATAGGTTCCTTGAAACCAATTTAGACTATCATTAATTTTACGTTATATTAATTCATGACACATCATTCCAAGTTGTTTGATATATTATATGCCATATTTTAGCATTGAAAGTTCTAATGAACCATAATGGTTCCACTAAACCAGGTTCCTTGAAACCATTTTGTACTATCATTAATTTTACGTTATATTCATTCATGACACATCATTCCAAGTCGTTTGATATATTACATGCCATGCTTTAGCATGGAAAGTTCCAATGAACCATAATGGTTCCACTAAACCAGGTTCCTTGAAACCAATTTGGACTATCATTAATTTTACATTATATTCATTCATGATACATCATTCCAAGTCGTTTGATATACTACATGCCATATCTTATGATTGAAAATTGTTGAGGGTGTCATAAGAGTACCATTAGAGCACGTGCCATTGTTTCGATTACAACCTTTTTTAAAATGCTTCATCTCCTGAACCATATTTATCAATTATCGAAAATAGTAATTTATATCCGCTTCTATCTCGTCATTTCGATTTGTTTGATATATTACTTAATATATTTCTCTATTGTAAATTGCTTGGCGGGAAAATAGAAGTACCGTGTGTGCACGTGCTAGTAAACGGACTTAGATAAAATTTGTGATTGTTTCGTGCCATGAACCATGTTCATCGAACTGAAGAAAACAGATTTTTAAAATCTTTCATAGCTTCGGAGGAGTTTGAGTTACAGACAGAAAGAAAGAATAACACGTTTCCCCACACTTTTAGCACAAAGCACCTTTCGGTACTTAATAAACCATTAAGGAATGACAACCAAGTACCGAAAGGTTAAACTACACTATTCCTGAACTATATTTTCAAACTGCCTTATATTAATATTCTAAGTTTCTAATGGACCATAAAAATACCATTAAACCACGTACCTTTGAACCAATTTCGACTATCATCAATTTTACGTTATATTCATTCATTACAAATCATTCCAAGTCGTTTGATATATTACATGCCATATTTTAGCATTGAAAATTCGGCAAAGTTGACTTTTAGTATTTGCGAGCGGATACGAAACACTTGCTATGAATGAGTTGTTCATTTGGGTGTCTTTGAGGGATGCTTCTCTGCAGTACATGCCGTGCTCGTAGTTCCTATAGGTCAACTTTGCCGCATGTGGATCTTCACTGTTTAGTTTGATTTTGATTGGCCCACTGGGGTCGAAGTTTCGGGGGCAGAAATTAGAGGGGACCAAAAGGTCTAGTCGTATTTATGCATATAAAAGAATGAAATTCGGTATGCAGATTCCTCTCAGCAAGATCAACATTACTGTAAAGTTTGGGCCAAATTGTCCCAATAGGGTCGGAGTTATGGGAGTGGCAGTCACTTGGTCTTTAGAACTATGGCAACATATGGCGTGTGGTATATCATTCGTTCGGAAATGATGAGAAACGAGAGAATATAGAGCTCTGTTTCATTTTCTAAATACTACGTTCGAGAAAATCAATTTTTCGATTTAAAAAATTGGGGAGGGGGTTTTAAAAGTGCAGATAAAAGGGTTAAAATAGATGACCTCAGCGCTTCCGCTACTTTCCTATACCTTCCTCGGGAGGATTAATTTCTTGTTAATTCCTTTACTTTTTCAGTTTATTTTTGCTTTTCTTACAACCAAGGTAAATGGAGTTTCTATCGTTAAACTTTTTGGTCGGTTATCGAAGGTAAGTTTTGGTTTCAAGCTATTTTTAATAATCGGTTCTTTTTCTTTTAAGTTCAAGTTCACAATTTCTTTGCACTTTTCCCTTTTTCTCACAGTTAAATAACTACGCTTCTTCGAGGGGCTGATCTCTTTACTGTTCGACACAATGTCTGCTTTCTTGGCTTTCGAGTCTAGATCAATTTTAAATTCTAAAGCTCCGGTAATCTTAACGATATGAGGGCCCCCGGCCCAAAAGATAATACTGAGTTTATATTAGTTTGTTCTGTGGCGACGTTCTCAGCGGGGCGACAGGAATCATCTTCTCGATCCTTCGTGGATCTCAGGATTCGGGGGTCGATTTCTAGAACAACACATAGTGGCACAAGTCGCTCATAGGCGAATTGTCTTCGAACGGAAAAGAAGTTGCGGAAGCCAGTTACGGTTCTCAATTATCATTATTTCAAAATTACTGAATCTTTTCCAACTAAGTAAAACGATTAAAGCATTTCTTTAATTTTATCTGACGAATAACGGGAAAATCACCAATAAAAAAAAAATAAAGTCACTTATAATAACCTTCTGTTCCATCTGTTCCCGATCGAACGGGGGACTGCCGACGATCGCGTTGTCCAATTATTCCTTTAGAAATACCGTCTTGGGTTTTCTTTCCTCAAAATTCTTTCTTTACCCTTGATTCTCTGGCACACAGTTTACGATCAATTTTTATCCCGTTCCAAAGAAAAAAACTACTAGAAAGAGCAGCGTAGGTCATCTTCATAACACAAGCGTATGTTTTTGTTTTCTTTTTTAATAGTAGCTGGCACACAATTATTACCATCCTCATTATTACTGGACAAAACGCTACAGTATTCCCGACGATTGTCGACCTCATAACGGCAAAGGATAGCAATCGACGAACTGAAACATATGTAAAGTCTTAAACAACAAAGCAAAGTCAAAAGATTTAACAAATATAAACGTCCACATCAGTCAAGAAGTAAAGGTGGAAAATTTTTTAAATTACGGTAATCGGGGAGGGGGGGGCGTTACAATATACAGTAAACTCCCGATTATCGGCGGAATTGGGTGGCACGGGTACCGCGGATAGGGAAATTCGCGGATAACCCGCAAAAAGGCTAAAAATGAGGGGCAACTAATATAAAAATTGTTCTAGCTTAACAGCTTGATTGTATTGTACATGAAAGTAATACAAACAGTGAAAATATGTACAGTACATAAAAAATTATTTCTATTTTATGTACTAAAGAACATAAAACAATAAACAAAATATAGTAGTATAGTAGTTTTATTGAGGTTTTTTTTTTTCGGGACGCCCGCGGATAATCCGCAACGCGAATAATCCGCTCGCGGATAATCGGGAGTCTACTGTATATAGAAGAATGCTTGTTTTGGGGTTTGTGGGTGTGTGTGTTTTTTATTCAAATCTACAGTGTTATTCCGAACTTGATGAAATTTTGCACACTTGATCTTCAAAGCATGAGGAAGGTTACTGTCTACTTCAGATTTCGAAAAAATAGTAATTATCGATAATAGTTATTAAATAAATAGTTATCCGGTCTACTTCAGGATAATCCTCTAATATTCTAATTGCCTTTAGAGAATTATCCTTTTTGCTTTGATAAAGGATAGTCTCTATCCGAAAAGTCAGCTTTTTATTTCTAGTTTTATTTTGATTTTATTTATTATTTATAAATTATTTTGTCAATTATTTTTTATTTTTAATTTTTTTTAATAACTATTATTTATTGTATTCCAGGATTTTTGTATCTCGTCCTTTTCTCTTATAAATATCCGTTCATAATTATCGATAATATAAGGGTCGTACAAATGAAAACAAAAATTATTTATTTTGTCCAAAGTGTATACAAGTAATTTAAAAATACTCTCCAAATGCGTTAAAGCATTTATCCCACTGTGAAACAAGGCGTGGAATTCCTTTATGGAAGAAGTCTTAGGGTTGCGTGTGGAATCATTCCAAAACCTCTTCCTTCGCTTTATTGTCCGACTGAAACCTGCGGCCTTTCAGATGTTTCTTGAGATCCCCAAACACGTGAAAGTCAAATGGGGATAAGTCAGGGCTGTAAGGTTGATGCTGCATTGCTTCCCAGTTGATTTTTTTGATGAGGTCTACCGTTGCTTTCGAGGTGTGAGGACGCGCGTTGTCGTGGAGAAGAAGCAGTCCTTCTGTAAGAAGTCCAGGACGCTTACATTTGATGGCCGCGCGCAGTGCCTTCAATGACTCCCCATATCGTGCCGTGTTAACTGTGGTGCCTTTTTCAAGACAGTCCAGTAAAATCGAGCCTTTGCGATCAAAAAAACACGGTCAACATCACCTTCCTCCTGTTGTTTGCGATTGCTTTTGATTTTATCGGGGATGGTGACCCATAATGGTTCCATTGACGACTTTGACGTTTGCTTTCGGGCTGGAAATGAAAGCACCAAATTTCATCCTCTGTAACGATTCTGTCGAGAAAAATGTTTTCTTCCAGTTCATCGATTGTCACTTTTCTGTTTTCCTTTATGACAGCATCAATTTTGGCTTTGGAATCATCCGTGATGGCGCGGTTTGCTTGTCCAGGTCGTTGATCATCTTGCAATGATGACCGTCCCTCCGAAAACCTCTTGCTCCATGCCCAAACACGAGTGAAGGTTAGGCAGTCATTTCCATAGACGTTCTGCATACGACGATGAATTTCAGAAACTGAAAATCCTTCACACATCAAAAAACGAATTACTGCTCTCTGTTCCTGTTTCGTTGAGTCCATTTTGTTGCTTGGACGAAGCGATCACTTGCAGAGCTTCGAAGCGCAGCTATCGTTTCAATTTGCACGTGGGGTTTCGTAATTGTTGAAAACAAAAACTTACGATCCTACACGTGGTCTTTTTTTCCCCCACACAAACTTTCGTTTTCATTTGTAAGACCCTTATAAATAGATATACATGATGGTAGGGCATATTTTAAGAGGTATCTCATGACTCTTTGAATATTCTGAGGTAAGGCATACTATTAAACCCTCAGTGATCATCTAATGATTTATTTTTCAACAATTCAAGTCAAAGTTTGTGCAACAATAGATATCAATAGGTAATTCACAAACACTACGCACGGACCAACAAAACATATCTCATGACCAACAATGCAAAGCAAAGTTTGTTATTTATATACAAGTATCAATTTGTAACTATGCATAGAATTCCTGGTGTTCGGGTTTTTCTTAGAATTGATAGTTCTTATAGAAAGCGAACACGTAGCGATTTAGTCAAGCGTTTGACTAAGTCAACAACAATCTCAGTCACGCGCGAAAACATGATCTCAAATCCTCCATCGTGATCACAACACGTCACGCAAATTCTTGCAGCGCATGCGCAAGGAAAGTTAAAGTTAAATATTAAATTGCCTTGTAATATTTTTAAAAAAATACCGGGTGGGCAAGAAATAACGTGAGGTGTTCAGAGCTCAAATGCAGTACATTTTGGTGTATATACTTAGTGGAACATGCAGTTTCGATTTCTGCAAAAAAAAAAAAAAAAAATAGTACCAAAAGTCGCCATAGGGGGCGCTTATTTCAAGAAAACAATGAATACATTTGCATAAGCGCGTTCCGTGTTGAGCAATCATGACAATAAAAGGCAAGGCTGAGGATTTCCCATCATTCACGAACGAATGGCCTGACGATGACGCCTACTCTGCCTGACCGGGCTTTATTAGTCAAGTTATTTATCAGAAGAGCAACTAACAGTAGTGTGTCAGCCAACTCCTATGCATTCACCGAAACTAACAGTATGGTGCGGCTTTACTGCTTCTTTCATATGCGTGGAAAGGGATGGAGAATATGTCGATAAGTGAATAGTGCATTGCATAGAGGACAAATGTGAGTATAAGATACAAAAAGAATTTTGAAAATCGGTTAACAAATAAAAAAGTTACAGCCATAGAGGCATTACTTTTCAATACGCCCTCGTATCTTTATTTAAACCCATATAACTGAGACCACGTATCGTCACTTCAGCGGGGGCTGTTCGTCCGCCATGATCTCAGTGATGACGTATTCTGTAACGCATTCTGATTGGCTGCATTCGCTTGACTAAGTTGTCGTTGATGTAGTGAAACGAAATTTTGCTTTGACTAGAATTAACGGGGATTTCTACGTTTTACCCAAGTTAGTCAAACGAAAACAGTCACCATTGACTAGATCAAGGATTTTCGTTGATAAATCGCTACGTGTTCGCCTCGCTTTAGAACATATGTTTCTTGAAAATCTTTAAAAATGAGCAGTAACTACAGATAAAAGAGGGTTTCCAGACTATTGAGAGATAGTGGAAAGACGACAGAAGAAGCCATCCTTTCGTTTCGTGGTGTATTGGTTTCGCCAGCACACTGCTGAAACTGAGCAAACGGTGAGCGTGTCAATAGAAAAAAATGCGATTGCTAGATCACACAAAGTGATGAATGGCCAAGTTTTGCTTCAGGACATCTACAGCAGAGCGCAATTGCAACAACATACCAAGTAGTGAATAACCTTACTCAGATTGTTGGGATTTGAGAGCACAGAGACACAAACAACCATTATAACGCCCCAGCTTAATTTTTGAAATCGTCCCCCTTCCCCTCCCTTCCCGTCGTTGATCTCATGAGTTGTGCATGTTTAGCTGAAACTTACTTGTGACTGTTATATTATTGCTAGAATAACTATATATGGAAAGAGCAGTGTCAGATTAGTATATGCATGTACGATGGAAGGCAATTATTACCAACATTTCGAAGAAATTTTAATAATTTATATGTCAAAAGAGCAAAATGTTGCCTCATCTCGTCAAGAGAGGGCAATATAAATGAAACTAGAAACATATCTAGCGATTCGCGTTCTGTATTCCCCTTGCGACTCGCAAGGAAATTACACGGTATTACACATGTTTCTACTAATCTGACATTGCTCTTTCCATTTCGTCCAATTTTAGCCATTTTTGCGAAGATTTTAATCAGTAAGATAAAAATCCTCGCTCTTATAGCATGCATTACTATTACAAGTGGTTGGATTGTGTTCGGACCCAGTTGGTCAGGTGACTTTTCCGCTTCGAGGCCTGTCTTTCTCGTTGGTCTCGAATCTACGCGAGGCCTACGAGATAACAAGGCCTGGAACAACACCTCCTAGAAAGAAAGCCAAACAACTGAAACGTCATATATTGTTACATCATCATATTTCGACCATTGTTATTCATATTTCTACCAATAATATGCCGTAAATTTGGTCGACTTATGATGATGTAACAATGTATGAACGTTTCAGTTGTTTGGCTTTCATTCTAGGAGGTGTTGCCTGGAAGCGAAAAAAGTCACCTGACCATCGGGATGCTAGCAAAAATCTAACCTTCATTGTCTCCATCTTGGATGTTACTTACTTACTTACTTTTCAAACCCGCTTATCCGTTAGGGTCGCGGGGGCAGCAGCCCTATGGAGGATCTCCAGCGATCGCGATCTTCCGCCATCAGGCGCATGTCCTCCCTGGTAATATCCAAGCGACTCGAACCCAGATTCTCCATGTAGTCTAGCCACCTGGTTCTAGGCCGACCCCTTGGTCTCTTACCCACCGGCTTGGAAAATAACAACTGCCTAGGAAGACCAGTTTGTGGCATCCGTATCACGTGGCCATACCAGCGCAACTGAGATCTCTCAATGCGGAGAAGTAGCGGCTCAACACCTAAAGATTCCCTTATTGTGCTGCTGTACACTCTATCTAGTAGGGTTACACCTGCCACACCTCTCAGGAATCTCATTTCGGCCGCTTGTACCCGCGATCGCACTCTTTCGGTCATTACCCAAGCCTCATGACCATAGGTGAGAATGGGGACAAAGATAGATTTGAAGACGGAGAGCTTGGCTTTCTTACCCAGCTCGCGTTTCGTTACCACGGATCGCCACAGTTCACGTCTGACACAGCTTGCTGCACCGATCCGAGCATCCAATTCTTTCTCCTGCCGTCCATCACTCGTGAATGCAATCCCGAGATACTTGAACTTCTCCACCTGTCTCAATGAGGCTCCCCTAACATGGAGAGCGCACTGAGCAGGCTGTCTTGAAAGAACCAGAACTTCGGTTTTAGCCACACTGATCTTCATCCCAGCTTCTTCACATTTGGCTGCAAACCGGTCTAGTGCATGCTGAAGGTTCGTGCGAGAAGACCGAAGCAGGACAAGGTCGTCCGCAAAGAGCAACCTCTCCACCAGGCAGTCGCCCACACAAACACGCTCATCGCCTCGGCTGCCCCTGTCTATCCAGTCCATAAAGATAATGAACAAGATGGGCGACAGTACGCACCCTTGGCGGAGTCCAACACCCACGGTGAACGGTCTTGACTTAATGCCATTTATCCGGACACACATCTCAGAGCTTTCGTACAGAGACATGATAGCAACCAGTAATTGCCCATCCACTCCATACTCTTGCAACACTTGCCAGAGCTTCTCCCGAGGAACCCTGTCATATGCTTTTTCGAGGTCCACAAAGCAAGCGTAGACCTGTTTTGCATACTCCCAGGATTTCTCAAAGATTTGCCTTAGAGCAAAGATGTGATCCGTCGTGCTTCGGCCAGGTCGGAAACCACACTGCTCCCCCGACAGTTTGGAGTCGACTATTTCCCGACTTCTCTTCTCCAGACACTTAGCGTACACTTTCCCAGGAATGCTGAGCAAAGAGATGCCTCGATAGTTGTTGCAATCTCTCTGATCTCCCTTTTTGAAGATAGGGATCACAATTCCTGTCTGCCATTGCTTAGGGGCCTGTCCAGATATCCAAGCAACCTGACACATTCGAGTCAGCCACAGGATACCATCCTGATTTAAGGCCTTTAACATCTCGGACCGGATTTCATCATCACCTGCAGCTTTGCCAGTCTTCAGGGACTTAATTGCCCATCTGACTTCTGTTTCAGTGATACTACCGTGACTATTCTCCGCTCCAAGGTGCACCTCGTATGCCTCAGTTGTTGTTGTCACCGGATTAAGAAGAGATGCAAAGTATTCCTTCCACCTATGCAATACGCTCTCCTCCGTTTTCAGAAGCCTCCCTTATGAACTCTTAATAGTTTGTGATGAAAGAGACTTCTTTCCACGGAGGCGGCGCACGGTCTGCCAGAACACCTTGTTTGCCGAACCATAGTCTGCCTCCAATTTCTCCCCGAACTTCTCCCAGGCCTTGGCTTTAGCTGTTGATACTGTCTTTGCTGCTGCTTTTCGCGCCTCAGTGTACCGCACTCGACTCGAAGTTGACTTATTTGCAAGCCATAGCAAATAAGCTTCCTTCTTTGCCTTGACAGCTTCTTGGACTTCACCGTTCCACCATGCAGTCCTTTTCTCACCGCCCTGCGCCACACTCAGCCGCTTACGACCACAGCACAAAGCAGCTGAAGTAATCACAGCAGTTTTAAACAACTGCCACTCCTCTTCAACAGTACCACGATCACTGGGTAGTTCTTTGAAACTTGAAGATATGCTATCTGCAAAGGTCTTCCTCACAGCTCTATCCTCCAGTGCCTCCCATTTGATGCGCCAAGTTTGTCTGAACCTAGTATTTCGCTTGGTTGGCATGGATTCAGAGAACCGCAAAGTGCAGACAACAAGGTGGTGATCAGTTGATAGTTCTGCCCCTCTTCTCACACGAGTATCCAACACTGATCGGAATAAGTCAGCTGAAACAATTACAAAATCAATCAGTGACTTCTGGTCCATTGCATCCCTGTACCAGGTATACTTATGGACATCCCTGTGCTGGAAGAAGGTGTTTGTGATGGAAAGTCCATTGTTGCAACAGAGATCCAACAAGCACCTCCCATTCGCATTTAAATCGGGGTCACCATTCCTCCCAATCACGCCCCTCCACGTTTGGTCATCAGCCCCTACGTGTGCATTGAAGTCGCCCATCAGGATGACAGAATATGCACTCCCTCTCCTGCTAAGAGCAGCATCAACTTCATCTAGAAAAAGTGGGTACTCTGTGACTGCATTCGGAGCATATGCAACGAATAGAGAGAGAGACCGTTTCCCTATCTGAAGCCTCAGGAGACACAGTCTTCCACCTAAGGGGGTCCAATCTGCAACATAATCTGCCAGCCGGGGACTTGTGAGTATCCCCACTCCCGCCTGGGCAGTCATGTTAGGGTTGACACCAGAGTAGAAAAGCTTCCACCCTCCTTCTAAGTCCACAGTTCCAGAACCCGGACGTTTCGTAGAGGTAATACCTATGTTAACAATCAATATTTTTCCGTTTGTTGGAAACAATGAAGGTTGCATTGTTGCTAGCACCCCGATGGTCAGGTGACTTTTTCGCTTCCAGGCCTTGTTATCTCGCTGGCCTCGAATCTACGACTATGAGTAAGAGAGGCTTTATTTAGCGAGTTTATGAATGAAACGTTTCGGATTGTTGCCCGTGATCTTTGTTGTTTACTCTTGTGAACAGCTGGGATCCATATTACCAGGAAATCGGACGTCAACAATGCGGTGTCAAAAAACCAAGTGGTGTGGAAAAAGTGGAGAGATTGAAAAAGGGAGAGTCGAAGAAGGGCAGCTTCACGTGAGTTGGTTTCGAGTGAAGATCCCCGGAGTCGAAAAGTTCTCCTCCTTGGCGTGGCCGTTGAAAATGGATAAATATTGGTTATTGATGAAAAGTGATAACTTCGCGGCCGATCCCGACTCTGGAATCTGAGCCTTATCAAGAAAGCTGTAAATCGAGATAATCTAGGAATCGTCGCAGGTCGTCTTGCGGAGATTTGAAATCGAATATGTATTTGTACCGCCTCATAAATAGATGAGTATTTACACTGAGTTATAGACATTATGAAATGAGAAAGTCACACGTTGTTTACGCTATTTGGAGTTTGTTTTTTTTTTGTTTCTTTTTTTTCGTCCATTTAGAATCACTGTTCGGCCATTGGGCAGCAACCGTGGACAATCTGCATAGCCGATTGGGAATTCGTTCCGAGGTCGCATTCCTCATTGATGACCAGCTCTGTAAACACACCAAGATGATAAATAAAATGATCGGCGGTAGGTAATGGGTGGGTTTTCCCTGTACTAACACTCCCTTCGTCCGATCCTTTCCTCCCCTCGCGGGGGCCCCCCCCCCCCCACCCCCGCTGCGTTTTTCCACTCAATCGATCTCCGTAGACTACCAGAGGGACGCTGACCGTGAAAGTGTAGGAAATTATACTCGAACCAAGGCATGATGCGAAGATAGACCCCCACGAGCTCATGGTTTTGTTTACGATTAATAGAACTTTATTAATTTAATTCTTCGGGAGAGATTACACTCTTCTGTTTTAGACATAATTTACTTGCCCCAATAAGAAGCTTTAGTATAAACTTACTTGACCGTGGAATCAATTAGTCTGCCCTCTGATATAGATGAATTTTAACTGTCACCTGAGAAGTGTTTACTCGAAAAATACTGTATATAATAATTGATTGTGAAAATATCAATGATTTATCTTGTCAATTTGATAATAATAACAAGAAATTAATCTTCCCGAGGAAGGTATAGGAAAGTAGCGGAAGCTCTGAGGTCATCTATTTTTACCCTTTTATCTGCACTTTTTAACCCCCCCCCCCCCCCATTTTTTAATCGAAAAATTATTTTCTCGAACGTAGTATTTAGAAAATGAAAAAAAATTCTATCTTCTTTCGTTTTGATCATTTCCGATCGAATGATATATCACGTACCATATGTTCTAATGACCAAGTGACTGCCACCCCCACAACTCTGACCATTTTGGGACAATTTGGCCCAAGCTTTACAGTGATGTTGATCTTGCTTAGAGGAACCTGCATACCGAATTTCATTCCTTTATATGCATAAATACGCGTAGACCTTTTGGTCCCCTCTGATTTCCGCCCCCGAAACTCCGACCCCAGTGGGCCAATCAAAACCAAACTAAATAGTAAAGGTGCACATGCCGGTAGTAAGCTATTTTCCGAATTTCAACTTTCTACCTCAAAAACTGCGGAAATTATGAAGGGGACGGACGGACAGACAGACGGACATTGTGAAAACAATAAGTAGCTCCATTCTTCCGCTACTTAATAATAAAGACGTATTCAATTTCGTTTACTTCATAGTCAGTTGCTTTATTTCAGTATATCACTGTAGTCACTCCCTTCCTAACATCCTGTTTAGTTGGCTCGCCCAAGGGTGCGCTACATATACGTACATTCACCGCCGCCCAAGAAGAATGCCGAAGTTATTGTTCCATATATTTCTACATTAACGCCAGGGAAATACTGTTGCCATGAAAACGCAGGTGATGATGTTGCATATTGGCATGGAATGATAAAATGATAGAATTTTCTGTTACATTGGCAACTGCTAGATCACATAAAAAATTATTAACAATGAGCATGAAATGAGTATAATAGCACGATATATACAGTGCCTTTCGAGGAGGAAAAGAGCTCACCCTTTAGCTCCCTAACAAATGTTCAGACGATTTATGTGTTTGGAGCCCTTGAACAGCGTAGAAACGTTCAGTCGCGACAGCAGCTTCCCCTTCCTCTTCTAGAGGGTTGGGTATACAGGGTGTTTCAAAATTATGTACAATAAATTTAGTGACATATTCTTCAGGTCAAAAGAAGACGAAAATGTTCTATAGCACTTTGTCTGGGAACGATTTATTTACGCGATACAGCCAACTAAACCCGTGGCTCCAAATTACAGGAATTGTTCAAAATGCCCGCCACCAGCTCGCACGCACGCTTCGGCTCGTTGCATGAGCGACCGTCTGATGTCATGGAAGAGTTCGTCGCCAGCATTACGAACGGTTTAGCATGCATTTTCAATTCGTTGTCGCAGATTCATAATGTTAGGAACTTCTGTGCTGTAACGATCGTTTTCACATGACCCCACAGAAAAATGTCCAAGGGGTTAAGGTCGGGTGATCTTGCAGGCCAGGCTACCGGTCCACCTCGACCTATCCACCGATTCGTGTATCCACCGATTCGTGTATGCTCGCACAACATGGCTGAAATGTGCTGGAGCGCCATCATGCATGAACCACATGTTAGATCTTATCAAAAGAGGAACATCTTCCAGTAATTCTGGCAATGCATTCTGCAGAAACAAAAGATATGTTCGCCCAGTCAATCGTGGCGGCAACACATAAGGGCCAATTAAGTTATTTCCGACAATTCCACACCAAATGTTCACGGAGAAACGCTCTTGATGCGCTCGAGCTCTGGTAACATGCGGGTTAGCATCTGCCCAATGGTGCTGGTTGTGAGAATTTACGATTCCTGTCCGGGTGAAGGTTGCTTCGTCCGTGAAAAGTATCTGGCTGAGACAACTAGGGTCTGCAGCATGACGACGTTGTATCCATTGGCAAAATCGTTGTCGGTGTGGATAGTCCGTTGGGTTCAGTGCCTGAACCAGTTGCAGGTGGTATGGATGCAAAAGCTGACGGTGAAGAATGCGCCAAACAGATGAGTGCGGAATGTGTACCATGGAAGAAATACGACGGGTGCTTGTCTGTGGTTCATCATGTATGATGTCAATTATCACATCCTCCTCATCCGGAGAATGTGCTACAGGCTGCCCTTGTCCTGTTTGACGGCCAAAGGAACCACGCTCCCTCAAATGTCTGTCGACAGATACAAATGTTCGGTTATTTGGCAAACGTCTATTCGGAAAGCGTTCTTGGTAGTCTTCTTGCTTCCACAGCATTTCCGTCCGCAAGACCATACATTAGGTGCATGTCAGAGTATTCTGCACTGGAATACGTGTACATGACTTTTTTTTTTTTTACGTAAATCGTAATGAGTATTTCAAAGCACGCAAACGTTCTGAAATTGATATTCCTAGTGGATGTACAGTAGTGAAACTACAGTAATGGAAACAACCGTACACAACTAATGGAACAACCCTAAAGTAGGTTTAAATGGAACAAACCACTCAACCTAGTGTTGGGTCGAAACGCTGGAACTGCTAAAATATCGTCCGCTAACTACCGTGCTTCCCTACTGTATGATATTGGATTACTCGTTTCCAGACAAAGTGCTATAGAACATTTTCATCTTCTTTTGACCTGAAGAATATGTCACTAAATTTATTGTACATAATTTTGAAACACCCTGTATAAGGACGTCTTCGGTCTCGGGCGACAGTTTATGACAAAACTGATAACAGTGTCACCTCGCTTAAAGCGATCGGAAGGAAAAGCGTAGGTGACATCATTAGATGGAAAGAAAAAGGAGCAAAGATACAAGCAGTCAGATCCCGTCGAGAGAAGTCGGCAAACCCAAAAAAAAAAAACGGCGAGAAGGCCGCGGGATTCACTGAATGGCGTGGAGAGGAAACGAGACGTCAGAGGGAAGATGATAAAAGAGAGAGAAGAAAAATCTTGGAAATAATCTCCGTTGTCCATCTCCACGCAGGTGGAAATACTAGATGGCCGATTTCAGCAGCACAAGGGGATGCCTCGAAAAATTTCAGCCGCGAGCGAGAAAAGGATTCCAAGATTCACAGACATTAATTGTAATTCTGTTCTTATTGACAGCCACCCACGGAATCGACGAATCCGACCGCCAAGCCTCCAATTCGGAGCGAGCAGAAGAAGACCGAAGTTAACGAGGTTTTTCTATCCATCGAGAACGGCTTCAACTCGAGAGGAAAAACGACATGAATCCTCAAATGAAAGAAAAAGGTCGCCCGCCCAGCTAAGCTATGAAAGTCATGCGAGTGACAGGAAAGTGCGAGCGAAAGAAACTCTACAAGGAAATCCTATCACCGACACTCAGGCCAGTAACTCAGTATTGCGTAATAATTCCCGTATAATAAATTCCGATATCATTGAAGGATTGTTGCTTAAATTGCTTTATATCGTTGAGAGTAATGATAAACTTTAATCCAGTGCTTTTAATAGTAGTACCAGTGAAGAAGGAAAGCTCGACGATATTGTGAGCCTCACCGAGCCCACAAGTTCGCCACTGCTTCAGTCTGCATCTCCCACGTTCCCGGAGGCATCTTTGCGTCAAACTTAGCCGGTAGCGTCGATGGGGCCCTATTCGGCCTTCTGCGCTTGATAGGCAGCGTGGTGTCGTACGGTACCAACGTTATTTATTTATTAAATTAGAACTTATTCTTTAAATGTATCTCTTATGTGATCTTAACTTGATAAGCTGCTAATATTTATCTTTCTATCATTTACAGTGTCCTCCTCTGGAACCAAAAACCTGGAAAGTCCAGTATTCTCGTTTCACGGTTGCCTCGTATTTCTATTTATATTCAGCGTACGGAAGTCCTCGACATCCCTACCACCCTTTACCTGGGAAGCACTTCGAACCGGTCTTCAATACCTACCTGTTCGGAGCCGCAGAATCCTCCGGAAGTCACCAGAGAAGACGTTTGTAATTTGACAGAGCTTTAATCTATTGGATTTTATCTTACTACATCAACTCCTTACATAAGACTATTGTGTCAAGTTAACTTTCTATCTAATTCTGCAATTACTGGATTTGTAATTTAAAGAAAATTAATTATCAGATTCATACAATTGCTGAAATTTAACTTGAAGAAGTCATTGAAGTTAATAGAATTTTATTTCCCATTATTTATGTTAGAAAAATTCGCAAGAAGATTTGTGAACTAACAGGTCGTTCGTATCAGATGTCGGATTGCAGAGGTCAACTTTAATGGCCCCCTAGAAAGGACATCTTCACACGTGCTATTCGAAATAACCCCCATTGCAATCCAAGCATTTGGCAGCTTCTCGAGTCCTCTCCAATAGAATCCATGGTCACGGGACTCAATAAACTCCCGGAATGCGATTTCGACGTCTGCATGGGTTAGGAATGTTTTCCTCCGGAGAAAATTGGCTAGGCTCTGGAAAAGATGGTAGTCGGTAGGGGAGAGGTCCGGAGAGTACGGGGGGGGGGGGGGTGGAAGCACCTCGCAGCCCAGACCCTATAGCGCCTGCACGGTCGTTCGTGCAACGTGCGGATGCGCGTTGTCATGCAGCAGAAGGACGCCTTTGCTGACAGTTTTGCGTGCATACGATTCAGTTTACGACAGTAGGTCGCAGCGGTGATCGTTTCCCCCTGCTGCAGAAAGCTGTAATGCACTACACTACGGATTTTCCACCAAACTGTAACCATGAGCTTCCTAGGGTGCAACAGGGGTTTAGGGAACTGTCGCGGGGGTTCGTCAGCATCTGACCATTTCCTATTGTCCTATAGGAGCCACTTCTCGTCGCAGGTGACAATACGATCAAGAGACCCCGCTTCTTCATGGCGCAAAAGCAATTCCGTACACACTTCCAACCGACGCTCTTTTTGGTTTTCCATAAGTTCATGTGGGACCCATTTGTCCTGACTTTTCACCTTGCCGATGGTCCTAAGGTGCCTATTGACAGTCGACGCTGATACAGCATGATCCCCTGCAAGGTCCCGAACAGTTTTTGACGGGTCCTCTTCCACAGATCGTTTCCGATCAGCGTGGCTCATTTGCCAGGTCCGTCACTCCCACCCGGAATTTTCGGAACCAACATTGGACAGTAGGTTCGTTTTATAATGCCTACACCGAATACCGTATTGATGTTTCGAGAGGCGTTGGATGCTGAGTGATTCAACCTGAACTCGTAATGCATTATCACACGTAATTCGTATGAAGTCATGACTATCTTCGCTTGGGTTCTAACGCTATTAAATATCATCGCAGATATGGAAATTTCAGGCAGCTGATCGCTGATAGGTTTATCTCTGGGAATGTACCACTTTGTTATGGGTTCTTGCTACTAAACGTGGAAACTGTGCTGAAGCGCGGAACCCACCTCGATAACCGACATTTGATATGCAACGACCTGATATTAAAGTAATTAATTGCATTTATTGTCTCCTGTCTCTCTCCCTGTCACTTTGTTTTAATTAACTCTGCTAGTAAGAAAAAAGTTGTGACACAAAGCATATATCAAGACGACTCTTCAAATCATTAAGCCAACTGCATGTTGCTGTTTAATAATCGATCAAAAGATGTGTTCTAATTTATATCTATATAAATGTCACCAAAGAAAAGAACAAGTATGGGTCAGAGACAATAAGTTATCCGGGTGTTGGAAACATCTGGACAATGGGAACATCTACAGCAAGAAATTTCAGAATTACAATTTAACTTCTTGAGCTTGTTTTGTTTACCTACACCTGTAATAAGCCCGGGCAACGCCGGGTGTCACTGCTAGTCTCTATATACAGGATGATTCAAATCGTGTGCAAAACAATTTAAGGGGGTATTAAAGAGGTCAAGGTAAACACAAAAAGTCCTATTAACATGGGTCCAATTTTTATTTTCAGTCCTTAATTTGACTTTTCCATTTTTGTTTTTAATACCTTAGTCAGATCTACATTAGAATATACCTCTGTTCTTTGGTCTCCTTACCATGTAATATTGCAATTATGTTTATAAAAAGTACAGTAAGATATCTTACGTACACTTTTTAGACTTTTTATCCTTTTTTTTTAACAGTAACAGATACTGTATGTGTCTAATACTTATCTCCGAAATATTTTTAAATGTGATAAATTAATAAACAGACGTATTATACTTGATCACTGTTACCTTTTTAAACTATACCGTAACATAATTTATTTTTCAAAATTTCTAAATTTTGTTAATCTACGCGTACCTCAGTTAAATTCTAGAAACAACGACATATTTTATTTTCTTTTTCCAAAAAAAAACACATTATAAGCAACCACCCTTTAAATCTTGTAACGTCATGTCTAGTATAATCGATCTAAATTTTATGAGTCATAATCAATATAAACAAACTATTATTAAAAATATAACACTTATGATTTTTTACCTAGATTTGCTGATCAATATTTCTGCGTTTATTCTTTTTATTACTGTATAATATACAATTTTTGTTGATTTAAATTTTTAAAAAATATAATCACCATGTTCAAAATGAATTTGAAATATTATATTTATCTTATGATTATTTTCCTTGTCTATATTTAATAAACCATTAAAGAATGACATAACCAAGTACCGAAAGGTTAAACTAAACCATTTGCGGAACCATATTTTTAATCGCCCTATGTTAGCATTGTAAGTTTCTAATGGATCATAATGATACCATTAAACCACGTACCTTTGAACCAATTTGGAATATCATTAATTTTACCTTGTATTCATTTATGACACATCATCCCAAGTTGTTTGAGATCTTACATGCCATATCTTAGCATTGAAAGTTCCAATGAACCATAATGGTTCCACTAAATCAGGTGCCTTTGAACCAATTTGAACTATCATTAATTTTAACTACAGGGTGGTTATAAAATAAGTTCTCCTACTCAGAGCTCTCTAGAGCCCAATCTAATGAACCGATTGTGATACAAATTTAAATGTAGGCTATTCAGACCATGGGGGAGAGATTTCCGGAAAGAAAAAATTTACTGCAAATAATTGGTGAAAAATAGGAAAGAAAATTCCACAGCCTGGGATCGAACCAGGAACCTTCTGCTCACCGTGCAGATGCGCCAGGCAATGAGCTCGATCAGCTCGAGAGTGCCGGTGTTCTGACCAGGTGAAAAGTGGCGCTGTGGAATAACAAATGGAGGTTTAAAACTAGTTTTATTGTTTTAAACAAGCAGACAAGGTTTTTGTTTGATTACAGCATATGTTCAATATGTCCGCCACCTGCGTCAGTGACATGTTGGAAGCGTAGCACAGCATGATCAATTGTTGTATGAAGCATCTCCCGGGGAATGTCTGAGATATGTCGTCTAATGCTGGCTTTCAGGCACAGTCCGCACAGCTTTGTTGATAGACCCGATCTTTCAAATATCCGCAAAGCCAAAAATAGCACGGGTTCAAATCCGGAAAAAGTGGAGGCCACGCATCTGGAAAATTTCTAAGTCTAATGCTGATCTTGGAGATCACACGTTCATCTCCAAAGTTGGCACGAAGCAGTTCTTGCACTTGTCGACAAATATGAGGAGGTGTTCCATCTTGCATGAAGACAGTGGTTTCCAAACATCGTCGTTGTTCGCAAGGCAGGAATCACATGCTGTGAAAGAAGTTCACAATACCGTGCACTTGTCACAGAACATCTTACAGGACCTCGTTGTATCACCTCCTCATAGAAAAAGGGGCCTGAAATAAAATCTGCGGTGAATCCATGCCACAGTCATGTATTCAGAATGCAATGGCTTTTCATGCACGATATGGGGGAGTGAGGCACCTCATGTGCGGCAGTTCTGCGTGTTCACCGTTCCTTCTAGGGTGAAATGGGCTTCGTCTGACCATAGAATGTTCCACGGCCACAGGTCATCAACAATCCTCCTCTCCAGAAAGCGATAGGCAAATCACTGAAGCAGGGATGGACAATTCGCGTGCTGTTGCTCGAGCACTTGTTGCAGAATGTTGAGAAGAGGAAGCTCTGTCCACCACTGCAACAGCCACGTCCGTTGTTGAAACTTCGCCTGCTATCTTGCGCCGTCCTCTTCTTGGTGCGACAGCCAAATCGCCAGTTCATTCCAGTTTCTTTATCATTTTGCGCAACCCAGTATCTGACATGGGCCCTTTTCACAGTCCTTTTAGATCACGATATGTTCGCAATGCAGCTGGACTGGTGCTATCATCCTGGAAAAAATACTTTACCAACAGTGCGCGTTCTTTCTTGCTTAAAACCATGATCTTTCGTGAAAGCTTTTCACTAAACATAATGAATGAATGGATCAATCCATTTCATTCTGAGTATGTTGACTTTCTAATTTGCATAAACTTTCTGCTAATAAGGCCGATATTGAGAATAAACATATGCTATAATCAAAAAAAAAAACCTTGCCTGCTTGTTTAAAACAATTAAACTAGTTTTAAAATCCCCATTTGTCATTCAAGAGCGCCACATTTTCACCTGGTGGTGAAAATTTCCACTAATTTATTTCTTTTCGGAATTCTCCCCCATGGTCTGAATAGCCTACATTTCAATTTGCATCACAATGGTTCATTAGATTGGGCTCTAGAGGGCTCTGAGTAAGTGAACTTATTTTATAACCACCCTGTATATTTGTCACATTCAAGCCACAGTCAAGCTGTCCGATGTCCCCAGCTGGTCAAGTCAGCTGGGGAGCAATGTCGGATTCCAGGTGCCACCATCTATTGATAGTGTTCAGTATAAGCAGAGAAGTAAATCAATAGCAGGGTGAGCGATATCGGAAGCGGCGCAGAAAAAAGCGCGGCTTTCAAACTGCGATTCGGTGAGAGAGAGCTGAGTTTCAACACGAAATGGTCGTGCAGAGAGAACTCCGAGGCGGCCGGTTTCTTGTAAAGAAAATATCTTGTCGAGCAGCGAGCGAGATAGAACTCTAAATAGTGAACTGTCAGACAGTGTGCAGCGTAATGAAACAGATTTGTGTGCGCCATGAAGGGCGTATGCATGGTATTACACTTCATTAACCCGTCTGTCATTCACAGTGTATTTTTCATCCCCAGGAAGTCGGCATCAGTCTAGCCATGAAGGAGCAGCCAAAACAGAAGCCGCTCAGCTTTCGACTGAACCAGCGTTCACCAGCGAAGTGCCGGGAGAAACCGAGACAGGACGAGCGTCTGCCCGTGACAGCGAGATCTACTACGCCGTGCTTGTCAAGCCCGTCCCCGTCGAGAGTGCCGTCCGAGTCCTCCTGGTCGCCATTAACGTGCCCAGCCGAATTCGGTGTGCAGTGACAAGGACTGCAGAGGGGACGCAGAAGCTCTGGAGACGAGGGTCTTATGTATTGCCCCTTGGTCTTTCATCACCCTGATACAAGAAACCCTCGGTGCCATCATCCCATACTCAAGGTAAGCAAGCCACATGGTTACAGTAATGCTCTCTCTCGCTCTCATTTTCAATAACGCTCCCGGGCACGTAATTATTATAATATTTGAGTAATTAAGCGTAGTAAAGCAGTCTAGAGCATTTATTGAGCTCAATTAAGCTTAAAAGATAGATGCTCGATTAAATTGTTGCGTTGCTTTTTCTCTGAAATAATTAATTTAGCAACTTAATTATTGCACGTTGTGCGGTGAGGTTCCGGAGTTAACTAAATGCTGTTATGTACGTCATCAGACTATTATAAACGCGGTGCGTCGCCGCTGACTAATTGTAGTGTGGTACGGTTTTTCAAGCTAAGGAAAAGAGGGCAGAATTAAAGCACCCGCAGCAAAGCGTCGTCAGGTCGTCACTACGTTGGCCGTCAGCAGAAGAAAGGCGGAACCATCTAAAGTAATCGGGTGTCAAGATCGTCGCGAGGGACTTCGCAATTATTTCATGTATTTTAATGCGATATCTTCCCACTCTTAATTGTAAACTATTTTGTTACGGGGATCTAAGTAAATTATCTTGGTAATTTTCTTGGGCGGGTTTTCTACGTGTCAGTAGGATTCCGTCCCTTCGCCCAAATTACAGGCTACGGCCTTTTGAAATTAAAATTGTTAGCCATTTTCGGCCCTCTTAATTTTTGCTTTTGCAAGAGGCGTACCCTTTGGGTAAATTTCTGTACTTATTTCAATTGGTTGTTGCAATAAAGTATTTATTTTTTTAAGAGCACAAATTATGTTTAGTATCCCTATACATATATATTTCTAGTATCCCTATATATATATATGAGCACAACAATAGATGTTTAGTATGTGTTTTTCCCTGAAGCGCAGGGGCAGTGTTTCGTTTAGGAGTCATGCTATATTTACAATAGTTATATATATATTTAGAGATATTGTTTCTCGTTAAGCTGTCCGATTTTTTTTTAATTACAAATGCAAATTTTTTTCCATGCTTGTAATACTGTCCGGTGTCGGGATATTAGTTTGCGGTACCGTTCGATTAAAATCAAGCGTGCTACGTGGTTTAGGTACCTCACATTTTGCGCTTCGGAAAATCAAGTTTTTGACTTGTTTTTTTTTACGCAGTCGCTACGTACAGTGCAACCTTGTACGCCTTCCGTTCAATGCAAAGGAAGTGGCAAGCTGTACCGCCATCTGCCGACAGAATCAAAACAGTATTGTATGGATTCCGACATTAGAGGGCGTGTTTTGGCTAGCTGTTGTTATAGCAACCACACAATTGGCATGTCACGGTCGTGTGGATTTCAGATTTTCTTTTTTTCTGCTTTCTGGATGATTGGCCATTGTCGAAAGGAACCATGCCTTAAAGGTAAGCCAGCATTTTTTGAGCGTTCTAGTGTTGGGTTAGGTTAACTGAGGTTAACTTAGGTTTAACCATAAAATGAGGTCCCGTAACTTTCTGGCAGCCATTTCTGTGACCACTAAAATATACGGTTCATTAGCCTCCTGTAACCGGCCGAGGGAAAATCAACTGCCCCCTGTAACCAAATATGTTGGGGGTATGTTTATAACTCGGGGTCGCCATGAGCGAAGCGTTAGCATCCACGTACTAGTATTGTAGAAGTGGCGGCTAGTATTGCGTCGTGGTCAGATAGTTCAATTTAACCAGATAGGGAAGATGGTAAAGTTTTTCCCAATTAACAATATTCATTCTATCCCATATTAGCTGCTTGAAGCTAAGATAAAATTGTTTAAAACGTTGCATTTTTCCACTAAGCGATGGGAATCTGCCATATTGCTTGTTTCGAAATTAGAGAAAGTTTGGAATCTGAAATTGTTGGTAGATGGCAGTATAGCTAGCCACTTCCTTTGTATTGAACGGAAGGCGTACAAGGTTGCACTGTACGTAGCCACTGCGAAATATTACCCGTTAGTTTGGTCCCAGAGCATAACTGTGTGCGTTGTTCCATTCGAGCATGGGGGCGAGACGTAGAGGTTTCCGCGTTTGCGTTGATTTTATCGAAGTTTTTTTTCAGAATTTTCTTCGCCATTCAATTTTTTCCTGCCCGGTCATAATGATTTAAGGTGCAGGCGCTCATCATTTTCAGACTGTCCGTATGGTTAAAACAAAACACAGCAAGCATGATAAGCTCGAGACAGCGATTAAAAAATGCTAGAGCGAACTAGATTTAAGCAACAGAACTTAGGACAGTTTAATCAGTGCTTTTTATTGCTGACTAATCAATTGCAAGGCATGCCCCAAAGGGATAAAATAGACTTATATAAAAATGCGCTGCAAGGGCCGCTTAAGGATAAGGTAAGGGCCAATAAGTCTAGATCATTGAAGCAAGCCATCGCATTGGCATCTGATACTGAAGAAATCAGCAAAAAACAAATCGCAGTGCCACCAGTCGTAAAGGAGAGTGCGAGTCAGAGTAGTCAAGGCTTGATAGTGGCCATCTCAAAGTGCCAAATGGACGAGCAAATACTCAAGGAAATTCGCAAAGGATACTCTCGTTGTGAGTTTGCCAAGGTTTATTTAGTGATTTTGTCATAAAACCCTATCTTATTCCGTTAAAATATGTGTTTTCGAGAATTTATGTCGTTTTAAGGAATTTGGTTAGTGAGAATTGTATTCTTTGGGCAACGTAGTATTAAATTTCTGAAAATTGTCGAATTCTCGTATCACTAAAATTAAAGCCCTGTACTTCATAGAGGAGGGGCTGGTGTACAAAATGAGCAAGGAAGGCGTAAAGTTATTGCTTCCGGGGGTGAAGGCAATTACTCGCAAAGTGATTGCAGCACTGTATAAGGACCCAACGGTGGGCCATTTGGGGATATATAAAACCCTCAATAAGGTAAAGCAACAGTTTATCTGGTCTTGTATGTCAAAGGACATAATAGAGTTTATCGGCGAGTGGCCGGAGTGCCAGGCTAATAAAGTTGAGAGGAAAAAGCTTCACGGGAACTTGCAACTCCTGGAGGTACCGCCTCAGCGTTGGCACACGTTGGCTCTCGATTACGTAATGCCACCTCCTCGTACCCGGCGGGGTTATGACGCTCTTTTGACGGTCACGGATAAGTTCACGAAGTGGGTGAGACTTATACCGTGCCATGCTAACATTATGGCTGAGGGAACTGCCAAATTGCTAGTGGATCATATCATTAAAATCCATGGCTTCCCTCAATCCATAATTTCCGATTCTGACGTGCGTTTTAACGCGGACTTATGGAAATTTATTTTCAAAGCGCTAGGAACGTCGATCAAATTTTCTAGCGCGTATCATCCCCAGCCCAACGGTCAGTCCGAGAGGACGAATCAAACGGTTATTCTGGACCTCAGAAATTATGTCAACTTGGATAAGTCAGACTGGGACGATTTCTTAGCAGTAACTGAAATAGCAATCAATGCTTCAATTTCAGAATCATCCAGGATGACCCCCATATTACGCCGATTTGGAAGGGAAGTTATGATACAACCTTCTGTCAACAGGTACGCAGCAGCGGGTAAGCAAAAGGGCACGTTTACAGCAGACTTGCTACAGGTATTGAAGCAGGCAAGGAAAAATATTATCAGAGCCAATAAGCAATACAAAAAGTTTTATGATCAAAGGCACTCCCAGGCGTCCCTCAAAGTGGGGGACAAAGTATGGGTATGGGCTGCTCAGGCATGTAGTAGGAAGGAAGCTATTTATCAAGTATTTAGGACCTTTCCGAATAGCCAGGTTCATCAATAAGGTGACGGCGAGAGTGGACATCCCACAAAAGTGGGGAGGGCCGAAGACACTTCGCTCTTCTTATCTAAAGAAGGTTAAGGGAGCGAGGGCGAGGGCTTGCAAGAAGCAGTCCAAGGTGCCTGGACCTATTAAAGATCCCGACTATCCCGATGTCTACAAAGTGTAAGACATACTACATGTTAGGGGCAAACCCCCCAAGTAAGAGTTCTTCGTGAAATGTGAGGGTTACATTCATCTCTCGTGGGAGCCAGATGCAATTTACTTCGCTGTAAAGGGCTGGTAGCCAGATTTTTAGGCAGACAGCGATGGGGTCCCCAAGACAGAGCGAAGAAGAAAAGTCGAAAGAGTAATTCAACCCAGCTGTGCACTACGACAGGGGACAAGAGTTACAAATATTGCTCTAAAGCCAGGAATGCGAAAGTGCATAACAGTGAAGCAGCTAAGCAGCTGAGGAGCATTGTCGGATTCCAGGTGCCGCCATCTATTGATAGTATTCAGCATAAGCAGAGTAGTAAATCAATAGCAGGGCAAACAGCAGGAAGTAGCGAGCGATATCGGAAGCGGCGCAGAAAAAAGCGCGGCTTTCAAACTGCGATTCGGAAGACGTATCAAACTTCCAGACGACTGGCAAAAATTTGTGTGTCTGGGAAGAAAAGTGAAAGAACGAGCATTGGTCAGAAAAACTCTGCAGCTAAAACAGAAAAGGCTATATGGGCATTGGGAACATCTGAACAGAGTTTCGAATAGAGCAAGAGCTTCTACATCAAGGATAGTAAGAATACGAGCTTCTACGTCAAGGATAGTAAGAACTTGGGTCTAAAGTATCTAGTGATGTTCTCCAGTGGTGAAGATGGACATTGTTTTAATCTGAGGCACGTCAAGAAGAGTTTAAATTAAGTCCCGGTATATCACCTAGAATCCCTTTTTTCAGGTTTTTCGTAGAATGGATAGTCCCTTCACTTTGTGTTGTACTGATTGAGTTATTATTTAACCAATTTAGCCCATATCCACTCAGTGCATCTTTCAGTGGGCCGTTGGTGTGGAAATGTGAAGATGCGAAATCAGGTGAATATGGAGGGTGGTTAAAGCACTCAAACAGTAGGTTCTCGATGATAGACAGTCTGACACTAGCAATTTGTAGTCTCGCATTGTCATGGAGCAAAAGCACGGCTTCACTCAACAAACAAAGTATACATCAACTCGACTCTTCAAATCAACATACATACTGTACTATGCTCGATAGTAATCGTTGGAAATTATATGTAAATTCACATCTAACGAAATTTTACTGAAGAAATGAAGGAGTATTAGTCAGAGAAGACAAAAATTTTTCGGGCGTCGGAAACATCTGAACAATGGGAGTTTACAGCAGGGAAGTGTATAATTATTGATACTTAATTTGAGTAAGTATTTCACTTCTGGATACCCACGACCTACTGGATACAAACGACCTTTTCATTTAGCTGATTCCATTGTTGTTTCAGGCAAACAAAAATGTTTAATATTTCCCATATACTACCACCCTTTATGGGTAGATTTATAACATTTTTTCTACTTAAAACTACAATTCGGACTGCAATTATATAACTTATATTCACAGAAACAAAACTCTGATCAAAAATAATACTCTTTTTTTTAGACGAAAAATAAAAAAATAATTTAACACAATGATGATTTGTAAAATTATAAACATAGCTTAAAATGATAGAGAATTGTTTAATCGTATTTCTACGATCTTACATCATCATACGGAAGTCATGTTTAATCGTATTTCCACCAATGATAAGCCCTAAGTTATGACTCCGTATGATGATGTAACAGTGTATGAAGTTTTTGCGCTCAGGCTTTCAGTAGAGGCAACACTTCTTAGAAAGAAAGCCTGTGCAATGAATATTCATACATTGTTACATCATCATAAAAAGGCATTGTTAATCGTATTTCTCCCAATAATAAGCCCTGAATTATGATTTCTTATGATCATGTAACAATGTAGGACGTTTCAGTGCGCAGGCTACTTTCTAGTAGATGTTGGTAGAGGTCATGTTGATAGAAGCCATGACAGTTCTGGTCAGGAGTGAGTCGTGGAATAGTTAGCTGTCTGACTGATTTAGTCCGGGACCCAGCAACACTTTTCGTTGCTATATTTGTTCAACTTGATTTATCTTTTCATTTGTCATAATAATATAGCCTATCAACAAAATGAACTCCTGCTACCTCAATCGCGGGACAGCAATTGGCAGTGATATGTCAAGTTTACAAAAAAAGAGTGAATGTTAAAAATGTTCAAAGCTGAAACTCTACCCATTGCTTGTTGACAGTAAGGAAAAAATTCAATTCCTGCCACCTCTATTGTAGAACAATGTACTCCTGCCATCGACATAATTAAAACGGTTGCTTTAAACCTCTACTTTACATGGAAGCTCCCTATTGCTGTCAATATTGATTGATGAAGAGTTAGTTGGACACAGCAGCTCTTGGTAGCTAGCCTGCAAAACCATTGGTTTTAGACTGGTATTGTAAGTCCCCCCCCCCCCCCTCCGACTGCACAGAACGGAGTTTTCTTATAATTAATAGGAAATCTAGCTTGGTTTTTTGACTGCACAGATAGATATAGATAGGGGAAGAATAAGCCCGAGCGTGCCGCTATGGGGGACCTCCCTCCCCCGGCGAGCCGTCACCGCTCCTCGTCGGTATGGAAGATGGATTGCTCAGACAGTGAGAAAAGATACTCTTCTCTCCTGGGCAAATAACTCCGCAATTCAGTTAGTAGTTCCAAATCTCGGAAGTCTTCAATGGAAGACGTCGCGACCTCCCAGAAACCAGAGAAGAATAAAGGCAAAAACAATAGAAAAAAAGTAAAAAAGGATAAAAAGGATAAAAAAAGAAAAAAGCAACAAGGAATCAAACAGGTACTCAAACTCAGGAAAATCTTAACCTACCCACAATAGAGCAATCTCCAAGTAGTAGTCCCCGTCTTCAGAGCTCGGGCTCCTTCCATGAACTCAGCTTCAGCCTCGCTCTGTTCAGACGATATAGTATATCAAATTAATTTAGCAGCTCGACCGTGGCTTTTAATAACTGTCTTTCGCACAAACGGAACACCTACAAGTGAAAATGACAATTTCTTGAACAGGCACATACTTCCCATGAACAATGTCACAAGGAATTGTGACTAAAGGCGCAGGCGATTCTCAACATAAATCGCATGGTGCCCCAGGCACATTCGGCAACTCTACAGACTTGGGCTCTGTGGGCGGGGCTTCACCTATGACGTTTCATTTTCACAGAAATAGCTTAAATAACTCCGACGTTCAAAACGGTTGCCTAATAACTGATCACTAGGAAAATAAAAGCTCGCAGAGAATCTTGGTCGGAAAAACACTGATATGTTTCTTAAATAAATACAAAAATACAATTTGATATTACATCTCAATTCATTCTAATATATTTTGGTTCTAATTTTGATCTAAGTTAACATAATTGATAGGAGATGGCGCAATCAGAAAATTCTTATAGCAGCTAAAGATAAGTTAATTGAAGAGATAGGTTAATTAGGTTTTATTAGGTTTTAAATTATCATTATTTCGAAAAATAAAGTCTTCTGAAACACAAAAGAAAAAAAAAACAGTCTAGCAAGTGGGATCATGAAGATTCGGGCATTTGAGAGCCATGATTCCACTGCGTAGTATTTCTGTGCCGATTAGCATCGTTTTTTAATGTACTTGATATGTTTTATAAGTAACCTTGCAATTTTAACTATTTTAATAAAAATAATATTTCTATTTTACTACATTTGTCATGACAGGAGAATAAATTACAGATTAGAATGCATAAAGTAAAATAATTAGAAGAAAATATCTCAATTACTTAAGAAAAAGCATTGGCACTCTCCATTGAGAGGTTGGGTTATTTGGCAGAAGCTTGAAAAAATTTATTTTCTTGCACGAATAAAAGAAAAACTTGAAACTTGCAAAAAATGGGGATTAATACACTTTATTAAAAATTAATGAGTCGGGAGATCACTAGTTATCTCAAGTTACTTTGCACCATTGGACGTACATATACAAATATGAAATATGAAATACACACTTAGAAAACATTAGAGATAAAACATATTTACAGAGAGTACAAAATTCGAACGTCTTTACAATTGTAATATAAGAGAAAAAAACAAACTTGAACAAGATAAAGAAGTGTGTGAAAACAAACAAAATAAGTTGGAGGAAATGAAGAAACAGAACAGAATCAAATTATTTAAATGCAACCAAGTATACTGCAAAATGAAGAAAAAATTCATTATTAAGTTATTTATTTGTAGATTATATTTTACGTAAGCTTACATATGTTTGTTATTTTATTTATTAACTATTTTTTGTATATTTTCATTTT